>JAJMIG010000003.1:0-177268 GCA_030583365.1 Sugiyamaella japonica
GTTGGCTCCATACTATGCGCTCCTGCGTCGCGCTCCGTATTCCGATCTCCCTCACACCCTAACACACACTATCACACACCCCTCTCTCCGTTGACTCAAATCACTACACGCTCCTTCGTCGCGCTTCGTTCTTGCTATCCCACACACCCTCTTCTCTTCTATTATCACACACACACCACACACACCACACACCCTTCACACACACACACACCTTATCACTCATATATTCCTTATATCACTACCTACTACCACCACCACCCCTCCCCCACTCCCACTACCTACACTACCTATTTACCCTTCCCACTGTGGTGCTTGCTCTGCGTAACAAGTGCCTCGTGCGTCAGCGTCTGGCTCTGCTTCATGAACTTCTGCTGGAACTGTGGCATCTTGTACTCTCCGGCAATGTTAGAAACCTTGGCAAGGTTTCCTGACAACATGTTCATAAGCTTATCCTCCACATTCATTCTTTTTCACATGCTGTTCATCCTGAATAATGGTCTACCTATGGATCGGCTCCGATTATGCCGTTTTCATCCATCCTCTTCCCTATCTCCAGCGATATTAGCTTGACATTTCCTGAGGATTTCCTGACAACATGTTCATAATCTCAATCAATTCCATCAACTTCATCGGAGTACTCCAGGTCTGCTCAAACTCATGTTGATGTACGTTATATGATACATAAAGACTGAGCGTATATACTTGAGCCAGTGACAGCACAGATAATAATCAGGGATCCTACCTATCTATCAAATACCTTAACGGTGCTCCTGCCAGTGCTTCTTGTTTGCTCTCCCAAGTGGGCTGTAGATAAATTAACCCACTTATCCCTTTACTTTACCTGCTACTCATTACCCAGGTCTCCGTCGGAACCACCGACATGTGCTGCACTTCCATATCAATTACCTTCTTCAATGGGCGGCTGATGATGCAAATGCCGTTATCAGGTCGCTGTAGATAACCATATCGACCTCGAGCGCATGCGGTGCATTCAAGATAACAAACGCCTATCGGATATCCATAGCGAGCGTAATCTAGTCTTAATTAAAACATAAATATAGCATTCTCGGGCATACAATTTTTTCAAACCGAGTAATCTTCGTATTAACATCTATCTATCTATCTCTCAAAATGGCCCCGGAAAATACTGCTACCATCAACAACAGCGGCGCCTATCAGGTACAAAGCCAAGGCGCCCAGAACATCACAATCGGCGAAGTGCCTCATAAAATCCCCGAGTTCTCAAATGACATCAAGTCTCTGATGGCAAAGCGTCAATGGGCTCTCGAGCACATGGCTGGCGCGTTCCGAGTGTTTGGTGCTAAAGATTACACCGAGGGTGCTGCAGGTCATATTTCTATCCGCGACCCTGTCGACCCAAACACGTTCTGGATTAATCCTCTCGGAGTACACTTTAGTATGCTCAAGGCGTCGGATATGGTCCAGGTCGACGAGCATGCCAATATCATTGGAGGCTCGAAAAGAGCCATCAACAAAGCAGGCTTCATGATCCACTCGGCAGTCCACAAGGCTCGCCCAGATGTACATGCCGCGTGCCATACTCACTCAATTCACGGCAAGGCTTATTCGGCCTTTGCAAAGCCTCTAGAGATGATTAACCAGGATGCGTGTGTGTTTTATAACAGCCACAGCGTATATGAAGATTTTGGAGGCGTTGCCGTCGAGGACGAGGAAGGCCGCAAAATAGCCGCTGCTCTAGGACCCACAAATAAAGCTGTCATTCTACAGAACCACGGACTGCTGACTGTTGGACACACTGTGGACGAGGCCGCGTACCTGTTCACCTTGATGGAAAGAACCTGTCAGGCGCAGTTGCTTGTAGACGCTGCAGAGGCTTCAGGCAAGAAAAAGGCCGTGATTCCAGCCCAGCAGGCCAAATTCACCTACGATGCTACCTCAGACCCAGACTCGCTGTACCAGGAGTTCCAACCAGACTTTGAATATGAAGTGTACAAGAGTGGTGGAGAGCTTAGATTGTAATTGTAATTGTAATTGTAATCGTAATAAGTGGAGCAAGGGGAAGGGTCTCATTTAAATACCTAGAAATCGAAATACAAAATCACATACAAATACTGCTATAACTGCAATACCACCATATACAATCAGCTTGGTGACCACCTCGACGTCATACCGAACTCTTGGTATCACCACTGTAGACATGATTAAATCCCCGTCTTGCCCCGACGCAGCCATGTCCTTGCTCGAGGTGCCGCCTCTATAATTGAGGTTCTGTTCTTCTCCTTTGCGCTTGTTCTGGTATTCCCGATACGCCAAAGACTCGTATAAATCTGCTGGAGATTGGGGGCCCACCGAATCCGACCGGGCTCGCCCAGCTCTTGAAAACAATGAAGTGATTTCGTGCGTCTCAAACAACGTGATATCAGGAATCGACTCGGGAACGTCGTCGTACTGAGAAGCAGATATAAAGTACTTTCGGGGCATGGTGAGCCCGATTTTCTCAACCAACCGAAACACGGGAGGAAGAATATCATGAAGAATCCGCTTCATATTATGACGCCAGCTGACGACCAGCGTCACCCCAAGTACAAATCTCAGAAAAGACCCGATGATACCTGATTTCTCGAAATCATACGCAATGCATCCTTTACAACTATCTCCCTGACCAATTCGACTGAGCGCCCATTGACCCACACATTCGCCCATAAGAACTCCCAAAAAGGCCACTCCGTCATCAAAGCATGGACAATCATCTGCCGGCTCGGGATGGATCTGAACAAGAATCCCCGTAACTGGAATGATTAATAATGGCCAGTATGAATCGCTGGTCCTCATAGCTGTCACCATTTCTGGGAAAATGGCCGTCACGGCCCAAAGACATGCTCCAATGACTGCTCCAACTATCACATCGGAAAACCCATGCATACCACAATATATACGGCCTGCCACAATACTAAACACAAACACAAGATTGAGATTCTGAAGTATCATATAACTAAACGCATCGTACTCGGCTCGGTTATTATACAATCTGGTAGCCAATAGTAGAAACACTCCTACCGCATTAGCTGTATGTGTACTTGGAAACCCATATTCCAGAGCAGCAGAGCCGGACATTGTGATTCTATGCAGGGGAGGAGACAGAGGTCTTGGTAAACAAAGCAAATCCTTTATAAACCCAGTGATATAGACACCCATTGCCAGAATGAATGTTAAATTACGAGCCAGCTCGGTGCCTCCAAACCAATAACTCACTGGTAACATGATAACATAAAAAGTATGAGTGCCCAGATTCGCCGATAGGGCAAAATAAATATCAATTAGTGGGTGTCTAATTGAAGTCTGAAGCCTTGCTAGATGAGGAGTTTCCCAGCGAATAATCGGCAACAACTGATTCCGCAGTTTATATCTCCATAGTGGAAGTCTTGATTTGTAGTGATTTTCAGATTTATTGCCTGCGTCTTTCTCGGCACATTGGGGTTTTTCAGCTGCTTTCATGAGTGCAATGAATGAATTGGACCGAGACAGTTCAGAGTTGGAAGACTTTGTGTTGTTTTCAACCTCATTATTCTGATTATTATTTTCAACTTCAATATCAGTTGTCGATGATGGGCTTGTGGATTCCGTACACATTTTATAGACTGGCTAGATAGATGGGGGGGGGAGGGGGGTCACGTAACGTTCACGCGAGAGCGACGAATTTTTATATTCTTGGAATAATGCACTAACGGATGATAACACGACCGGCGGTTGTTTCTGTCAATGATACTGCAATACACATGAACGAATCGATCTTAATCTAGACTGTAGTTCAACAAAGCCGGAGTAGACTGGACAAGTGAAAAATATGTTATGACCAGGACGCGCCGGCTCGGTGGTTAAACAATAGCGCCGTGCAGTCGACTGCTGATTTGCGGAGCCGTTGATAACGATTAGCTTTTAACTATAAATACACAGCTAAAAAGCATGCTTCTGCATAGGGTAAGCTTCACGAATGTCTGCCATTTAAGAGGTGGTATTTGTTTATGTAGGATATTCTTTAACGATAACGATTCTGTTAGTGGTACGCGGTACGCGGTATGTGGTACGTGGTACGTGGTATGTGGTACGCGGTATGTGGTACGTGGTATGTGGTATGTGGTATGTGCCATGAGCCATGAGCCATGTGCCATGTGGTACTTGGAACTGGTACGGGGTATAAACCTACCATAAAACGTATGGCTTAACCATCATTACTGCTTTCTAGATATTCACAGAATACTTAATCTCGCGACAATCTGAGATCGTCATAGTACATAATATGGCTTTATAAGATCGATTGATCACAATTACAAGCGCTCTCCCTCCGGTCAGGCATCACGTGACCCACAATTGTCGTTTTTAACCATCGCTTTCAATATACCACAACATGTAGCACATGTCACCAATGGATTCATCTCACCACTGAATTTGTTTCATAATACTCTAGTCATGTCATTTCCAAAACCAAGAGGCCCAAGACCTTCAACTCCCAGCAGTCCTCAAAAACGGTTCTCGTTATCAGGAAGACCATCTACATCACTTTCAACCAAATTCACTGATCCATTATATGTTCAAGACTCATCAGGTAATATATTAGCAGGAAGAGTGTCTAGTGCAAGTCCCGAAGCTCAAGACATTGCACCTTCACCTACACCAGATCACAACGCAAAAATAGTGTGTGTTGGTGATGGAGGATGTGGCAAGACTTGTATGATGCAGACCTATGTGTCTGGCGAATTCCCAGTCACTTATATTCCCACTGTTTTTGAGAATTATTTTGCCAAGGTCAAGAGTGTGAGCGGTAAGAACGTGGATCTCGTATTATGGGATACTGCTGGTCAAGAAGAATACGATAGACTAAGGGCTCTTAGTTATCCCGAAGTGGACGTGGTATTAATATGCTTCTCAATCGATGCCCCGGCCTCGTTAGACAATGTTTATGATAAATGGATTCCCGAGGTCAGTCATTATTGCCCAGGAGTGCCGTTTATTTTGGTGGGATTGAAGATAGATTTACGCCACGATCTCACTACTGTTCAGCATCTACAATCCCGAGGTCAGCGTCCGGTTTCAACTGAAGACGGTCAGGCAGTAGCAAAGAAATACGGCGCTTATAAATATATGGAATGTTCTGCGAAAACTCAGAATGGAGTCAAGCTCATATTCGATACTGCCATCAGCGTGGCAGTTAACGACAAGAATCATTTAACCAAGCGAGGGGCAAGTTCCAGTAGTAGTAGTAGACCTGCCGCAAGGGCTACCTCTGATATGGCCACTGCCACTTTGAAAACGAACTTGACGTCTCAAGCCAGGTCTTCAAGAATAGAGAAAAGGCTGAAAAAGTGTATAATTCTATAATTGCATCTCATCCCCCATCTCAATATCTTATACTTCCCCTATATCTCTTTTCCATGATAAGATAAGACAGGTACTTTTGACCTAACCCATATCGAAATGAATCTCGACGTGATTTTGCGCGTTCCACTTCAATCGTTACCGACAACCCAGACTAACCAGACCTTTTGTCATGTCCCCGACGTACTTTGAAGAGCAGCGCGATGCTCTACTAGGCGAGATCTCGATGGTATGTATGAGGTTGAGCTAAAATGGGCCGCCAAATACTAACTACATCTAGAGTATGGAATCGGTTCTGACCAACTTATCGACGTTGAATCAATCTCTTGAAGGAGTTGTTGCAGTGGGAAAAGAGTTTGAGAGCGTGTCGAAGCTGTGGAACAATTTTTACAGCGACATCAGTCTGCCTCAAATGAGTCCACCATCCGAACAGAGTGCCGACACAAATCACGTTCCGGACAAAGAATCACCGTCCACAAACGTATGATTCTTCCTCGTTGTCTATCTGGATACTTATGTGATGCCACCTATAGACGTTACATCAATCTAGATACTTATTTATTATAGCCATTAACTCCAGTATAATTCCTTTACAATCTCCACGTCACGTGACCCCCCAAATCGTTTATTATTATTACAAGAATTCTCAACCTCCACCGCTTATATCCATCCATCCAAAATGTCTCTGGCTGATGAATTATTGGCCGATCTGGGAGAAGATGACGATGTAGATGACTTTGAATCTCAAATAAACGCATACGATAATGGCAAAGACGAGGAAATGCTGAATGCGTTTCCTGATCAGTCGTCAGAGACTGTGACGCCATCAACCAGCCAAGGCAGTACAACACCTAATGTCGAACAGTATACAACGGCTGAAGAAGTAGCAGCGAAAATGGACCTCAAGGGCAAGAGTGTACAAGATTTATCACATCTCATGAAAAGATTAAAGCCTGTTCTAGCAAAGATCGAAGAGCAGGTATCAAGTGATTCAGATAGAAACAATTCCGACAACTCATCACTGAATATAGAAAATAATCCCGTTTACCAACTTCTTGTCGAGGCTAATGAATACTCTGTCGAAATTGATAGCGAGATCATTGTCGTCCATGAGTTCATTAGAGAGAATTATTCCAAGAGATTTGATGAACTGAGCTCCTTGGTACCCAATCCCCTGGAGTACGCCAAAGCTGTCAAAGCTATTGGAAACGATCTAGCAAGTCTTGGAGCAAGCAATACTAATGATAACAACAAACTAAAATCCTATCTAGCTACTTTCTTAACTGGTGCGACATTGATGATTATAACCATGTCGGCGTTTGAAAATCATGGCAAGCCATTGACAGATTACGAATTGCATCAAGTCTTTCAAGGATGTGAGCTCCTACTTTTATTAGACGATGCCAAGAATAAAATCACCCAGTTTGTATCGTCTCGGCTGTCAATATTTGCCCCCAATGTTACTCAGATTGTTAGCTCTCATACTGCCGCTCAGCTCATGGGATTTGCCGGTGGACTAAAAGGACTAGCTAGAACTCCTTCTACCAATATCCCAACACTAGGGTCTAAACGACAAGTGGCCATTGGTTTTGGCCATATAGGCATCAGGCACCAGGGGTTTCTGTACCACAGCGAGATAATCCAGTCTGTACCACCAGACGTTCGACGACAAGCAATGAGAATTGTATCAGGTAAGCTAATTCTTGCTACCCGAGTGGATCTTGTCCATGCATCACGAGATGGAGCCCAAGGTCAAAAATGGCGACAAGAGATCAACGAACGTCTCGAAAAGCTCGTCGAACCACCCGAAAATAAAGGCCCAAAGGCACTTCGAATACCGGAAGACAAGCCATCAAAGAAGCGAGGAGGCCGCAGAATTCGAAAATATAAAGAACAGTTCAAACAAACCGAACTGCAAAAGGCACAGAACCGTATGGCTTTTGGAAAAGAAGAGGACGAAGTGGGTGCATATGACGAGTCAGTTGGTTTGGGAATGGCTGGTATCAACAACTCATCTGGTCAGGTTCGATCGCTGACTATTGATAATAAAACACGTGCCAAGGTTTCGAAAGGAATGCAGGCACGGTTGAATGGACTGTCTGGTGGAACCAGTGGAATAGCTTCTTCGTTGCAAAAGTTAAAGTCGTCAACGTCCCAAGTGAGTGGATTAGCATCCTCACTGTCATTTACGCCTGTTCAGGGAATAGAATTAATAGATCCTAGCAAGCTGGCGAAATCCAATGATGCTACAGGAAATCAAGATCGATGGTTTCAGAGCGGAGCATTTACACAACTAAAACCTAGTTCTGGTCTACAGCTAGGACGACCGTCTCCAGCACTTCCTATGGCGCCTCCTGTGCTACCTACTAAACGAAAGCCCGCCAGTGATGCTCATGTAGGACCCGACACAAAGAAACAAAAACCGTTATGATACCTAATATATATTAAGGCTCTATATCTACAATTGTACTTGATGGGCGCCAGAGATGCAATTGATTGTCGTCAGCAACACTGGCCATCATCCAAGGTATTGCTGGGTTCCAGGAAATGTCAAACACACTGTCAGTATGACCTCCGTGCATGAATATAAGCTCCGGAGGGCCTTCCTTGGCTTCTTCATCCGTTTGTTCTTCGCCCATTAGAGCTATATCCCACATGATAACTCTTCTATCAGGAGACGCACTGGCAATAACCGATGCGTGATGAGGACTCCATTGCAGCGATGTCACGGCATCACTGTGGCCAACCATGGTATGTAAGGGGCTAGGCATTTTACGAGAATCCCAAAGTGTCACCAGTTTCGAAGATGAACCAGTGGCTATGAGATATTCATTTGCCGGGTTAAATGCAAGTGTATTAATTGCTTCCGAAGTAATGGGAGAAGCCGCTTTGGCTAGAGCTCTAGCAGGCGAACGTAAATCGGTGATTCGAAATGTCGAATCATCTGATACGCTACCAAATAAATTATCATGAAACGGATGCCATTCAACCTCGTTTACAATTTCGGAATGGAATTGAAAAGTATCCTTTGGACTAATGGATTTAGTGGACGATGAGATCTTGGTGATATCCCAAACAGCAATTGAAGAATCTCCCGAGCCGGTTAGCAGTAGGCCTCTATGAAATGGATTCCATGATAAGCCATAACCTTCGTCCTTGTGATAATTGAGGGCAATATCCGGCGTAAACTCTTTGCTTGGATTTAGTGAATGTTTACTGCGATCAAAAATGTACGTTGCGCCAGAAGAGCTTAGCGTGGCAATTATATTTGGATTCTGGGGCATGAACCGCGCTCGATTCACTTCTCCACTATGTCTGATTCTTTGAGTAATGTTGACCTGAGTATCGAAAACATTGGTGTATCCCCCGATCTCGCCCAAATCAGACTCGAATTTACTCACATCAGGAGTGATTTTCTTTTCTGCTGTAAAATCGGGAATAACTGTCTGAGCTATTCGTAGGAATTCGTCGCCCTGTCCGGCAGTGCGGGTTCCTAACAAAAGTCTCTGTTTAGTAGTGGACGGAGATCCAGATGATGTATTATTTGACGATTCCACATCTGGAAACCATTCCACAGTCAGTGAAGGCCAGGGAATAGAAGCCGACAACATAAAATCATACAGAAAAGGGGAATTTTTTTTCCATACGCGGTATTCTACCAGAATGTTAGATAAGAAACTGTACAAGCGCGTCTCACACTTTTACATACCATTTCTAATCAATTGTTCTTCTGCGGAAAGCTCTTCATCACTCTCAGGAGACAAGTCGTCCACGACGACGTTCATTTTAAAGTTCCTCGCTAATGTAGATGGAGTTTGTGTAAGTAATTCCATGTTGAACTAATTAGTCTTTACTCTACACCACTTTATCGCGTCAATATCGCGTTTTTCATTAATTGATGTCACCGATCCTATAATTGTATATGGGATTCCTTTACAAGCATACGCATGGTGTCTGATTATATAGCTTCTGCTTCTTCACAGAGCAGTTAGTGATTCTATCCTCAACTATGAGAAACGCCACAATGAGCACAGTTCCAGTAGAAGAAGAGGACGACGACGTACCCAAGACAGAATCTCTGCTGATAGGTGATGATAATACGACCGCCACGACAGAAAGTGAATCCGAGACCGAGACGGGATCATCTCCAGATTATTCTCGATCGGTTGCTGTTAAAAATAAAGGAATCACTCTATGGTCATTAGCCACTTCGTCGGCAATCAATCTGTTTCTGCCATTTGTGAATGGATTGATGTTGGGATTTGGCGAGATTTTCGCCCATGAGCTGGGATTCAGATGGGGTTGGTCCGGTGCTAGAGTGAGTATCCCATGAACCAGAAATGTATATACCATACCTAAATGACTAACCAGGAATCAGGTATATTTAGCCGATCAAAGAATTGGGCGTCGTCCAAATGAATCGGAAAAAACTACTGAGGGTCGCAAAAGATTATTACTCTTTTAATATATACTATTTATTGTCTTGCAGCTACAGGGTCTTGGACTAGGAGTGGAATACTTGATATATATCATATCAGTTAATGCAATATTTTTGAAAACACTTTTGGCAATATTGTGGAGGATCGATATTTTGTCGAGTCATTTCTCTAGCAAGAATAGCACATCCTACACATCTTGACCAGTCTTTGGAGTATGGCCTACTCATCAGGTAATAACCATTCTCAACCATTGCAAACGACTCTTGACGGGAATATGTCAATTTGGTGGTCGACGTGTTGGAATCAAATGTATACTGCCGATTAGGAACGTATACTATTAATGGAGGTAAGATCCTACTCTGGCCACTCCAGGTTGGATAACTTTTTAAATGACACCCAAAGAATCTCGGGAGATTATTCGGATTCAGCTCTAATAGCAGCTCTTCAGGGGGAATGTCTGGAAATGGAACGGCCATATAATTATCTTGGGAATGATATCTGCCTACTGGGCGCCGTAAAGCAGTTCCATTGGGGTAATTATTGACGTCGGAACTTGCATCGATAGCAAATATAATATCCAGTTTTCTTTCCGGTCTTAGTAGAGGGTCCAGAGGTAAGTTTTGACCATCCTGACCTCCATCCCCTAAAAGTAAAAGCTTTGAATTGAGAAAAGGATTGCTATATTCTGCGTTGTACCGTTTCAACAAGCCCATGTGGTCGTCGTGGTCGTCGTCGTCGTCGTCTTCTTCTTCCTGGTTGTTTCTGAAAATCACGTTTTTGGCGCCAAGAGAGATCAAGTCCAGGTTCGGATGGCGTGTTTCAGGACTATAGAAAGGGTTCTGATATAATGCATACTCTCTATTATACAGTGGTCCTGGAATGCCATCTAGCAGAGCTCTGAACTTACTTAATGCCTTTTGTGTCCATCCATGACTATGGCGAATGAATAGCAGCAACAAATCATTGAACAGAGAAGATGACGTTGCCATTATAAAACTGGCATTATCATATCCACGTACACATTGGCCCGTGACAGGCACTCCATCTTTCATGTCTGTTCCCAAGTATTTCATTTCCGCAAACGCTCTAACCTTGTGATCCCAGCTCCCGAATTCAAATGGACTGAACTCGATAATTGTAGACCTACTACTATGCATGGATAATCTTGGGTCATGAACCAAGGCTATTGCAATTGGGAATGGTGCATCGTAAGAACGAAAGCTCTTTGTAGTTGCGATATCACTCCAAGTGACTCCAGGATCGCCTTGCTCATCTATCAGCTTTCGTGACAGCGCTCTTGCCCAGTAATCAGTCACAGAAATAGAAAACCCGGCCTTTCGCTTTTTGTTGACTTCTGACATTATCCGTTCATGATATCCCAAGAAATGCTTTGCCTCTGATTGTTTTACATCTGCTAATGACAGAGCAAGAGGATCAATAGAGTGAAGTATTTTGCTTTCGTCAAGGTTGTATATGTCTTCAGCAGAGGTGATGTTGAATTCCTTGCGCAACAGTTGTTCCAAATCAAAGTGATCACCCATGGCAAGGTTTGTCTCAAAGTCCCACAGCGTCGAACATGCCGCCAGATGGAATATGGATACCATATTGTTCAGTAAGAACGAGCCAATGAGCCAACTGCCACCAGACAGCCCCGATACATATGAAACTGCTTGCAGAATTCCTGCCAGACCTCGACTCTCGTTGGACATGAGCTCTTCTACAGAGTACAAATGATGAATGGTATCGTCCTCATCCTCGTCCATTTTGGCCTTTTGTTTCAATTCTTTTGAAAATAAGTCCTCTAAACAGCTGGTATCATGCTGGCGTCCATCTATTGCAGCCAAAGCACCAGCGCCGGTCAGAAGCGACCGATATCCTCCACCTGAAAATGCAACTCCTATGATAGGTATCTGGCCCCGTTGGACGATACCGAGATAATCAAGCCCCGGGATAGCCACTGTCTGGAAGAACTTTGTCAATGCGTCATGAGCTTTGAGTTTTCTCAAGCCAATGTATTCTCTCTCTCGCCCATTCTGGCCAGTCTGTGTCCTATGTTAGTTATCAATCTGTGCTTGATTCACAAGGCGCATGGTCATTTACCCACTTCTGCTGATCTCACCAATGGTCTGTCTGGACACTTGACTGAACCTGGTGCGTAATTATTTGTTGGTGATCTTGACACAACTCTCGACGGTATTGAGAATGCAATTAATAGGACCGTCAAAGTTTGGAGCCATTGAACTTGTCTACGATGAACAGAAACCATTGTGAATCATATCTGAACGACTGGACGCCGATCATGTTTTAATCTTGAATGTAATTTTCAGATCATTGGCAGATAAATAACTAGATGAACGTTTATTAATCAATGTTATGGTTCTATGTATATCTATTAGCGGCATTATTGGTTCGCGGACTATATTATGGTCCTGGGCTCATCTCGAATCTGGCATGGAGCAATACTTTATTGCATTAATACAATGTAGATTGTGAAGAATCTATTTTTACTTTCTAATGCAAACATTACCCCCCCAGGGGCTTAGATCACTCGCCTTGCAGTCAAAATAAAAGCCAAGCTCAACGTGGCGTTATTATGCCGCCCGGAAACAGAACCAACTTAAAACATTCCATACTTTGAGGCGTCTCAACTGCAGGGGGTCACGATGCCAGCAATAAGCCGGTGAGCCAGGCGAATTGACAAATCGACCCTTTTCGTTACCTCGGGAATCCTGCATTACGATACCTCCACAGTGGCCGTCGTGAGTGGAACCAACTTTCACAGTAGCGTGATATACGAGTCATTGTTTGACTGTAACTCAATTAATCTTAACAAAGAACCACTAGATAGTTGGCCGACACCATCCACAATAACACCACGTTTTGAAAATCTACCCCTGATTACTGCTGCAGGAAGAATAGTTTGCGAGTGCCGCAAACTATTCTGCAAAGGCGTCTCAACCCCACCCGCGCCCGCCCTCACCACAAACAACTCAGCTTGCCGCCCTGACTGAAAGAGAATTGAAGCAAGCAATTCTCTAATCAACCTTGTTGGATACTAGCTCTAGCTCTTTACGTCATGGGTTGACGGTTGGTTGATTGAGCACAAACAGAAAGCTGATCCTCCGCAAAACAGGCACTACTACTCCGGCAGGTTGACCCCCTTGTGTTTATTATTTCTTTTGTCAGTGAACAATAGGCATCGGTTTCCAGTCGGTCCGGCGGTGGACGCGAACAAATTCCACGTGGGCTTTAACCATTGATTCATTCCTGCGCCAAACCGATTCAAAATTCAATGCGGCATTGTCAATTAGAATGGTCGAGTTTAGGAACGTGGCAGGCAGCAGGCATTTATCCAGGATCGGGATTCACTTGAAGCCGATCGCATCAGCAGCCGGTTTGGTGCGGGTACCTTTCATACGAACAAATAGGGTAAAGTGGAGACACACACCTCGTCTGTCGTTGAGCTCACACGTGGAATAGCACAATTGTAATCGCGACTCCTGGTCCCCTCAAGGTGTGGTATAAGCTGTTGGTTTCCCATGACCAATCACTCTTATAGACCACTAACAACCGTTGCGCTGCTATTACCAGCTAGGTCTTATAACCATGACCAGATATCATAGTACTCAGATAAGATCCACCGCCTCCTTTGATAATAAAAAAGTAATTCATACGCAATCTTTCCATGTCATTATGCGTGATATTAGTTGATCATCGTCATATTCGATAGAATACCGTCCTGGATTGTTAGGTTAAGTTGCCCAACTCTATTCACATAGCTCGCCGAGTGAGTGGAGTCAACCGCCTTAGTAGTACACGCCCTTTGCAATAATGATTATTATATAAAGGGGCGTGCTGGTCGAGGGGTCAAGGGCTTTTCTTCTTTCTTTCTTTCTCTTTACCTACGATTGTACCTTATTCGTAACAAAACAGAAACAGAAACTTGAACTAAAAATGGGTCTTGGAAGTGAAATTGCTGGTGCCTTTGGTGGTAACAAGAAGAATCAGTCTGGAAACGACGATTCTTACGGATCTAATAATAATGATTCGTCTTATGGATCCAACAACAACGATTCATCTTACGGCGGTTCTAACAACGATTCTTCTTACGGTGGATCCAACAACGACTCCTCCTACGGTGGATCTAACAACGACTCTTCTTACGGTGGATCTACTAAAAACAGCTCGTCGTACGGTAGTTCAAACGATTCATCTTATGGATCTAATGACAATTCGTCGTCGGGATTCGGCAGTTCCAATAATGATTCGTCTTATGGATCTAACGACAATTCCAACAGTGATAGCTATGGTTCTGGCCGTGGTGGTTCCAACAATGATTCCTACGGATCTAACGACAATTCCAACAGTGATAGCTATGGTTCTGGCCGTGGTGGTTCCAACAATGATTCCTACGGATCCAATGACAGTTCCAATGACAGCTATGGATCAGGCCGTGGTGGCTCCAACAACGATTCCTACGGATCCAATGATAACAACTCGTCTGGCTTCGGTGGTTCCAACAACGATAGCTATGGTTCGGGCGGTAACAACGATTCTTATGGTGGTAACAACAACAACGACTATTAAAGTAGCTAAGTCTGTATATTGAATGCTTATTTTATTTATAACGTATCATGTTCCATGACCAAGGTTGGTAAACTATACATGTTATATACAGAGTGCATAATATATCAACTACGGACTGGCTACCAGTCATTCTCAATCCAAACCCCTTCTTCCTGTGTATACTTGAAACACCTGTCAACCTCGTCTGTCGACAGAGAATGCATAACTAACCCGATCTTCCCTACCCTGGCTCCAACATGAATTATAGCCAACGTTAATTGTGCAATTAACATGGTAAATGCAGAAGAGCGAGACCGGTGAAAGTCATATGCCTCATAACTGATTATTTTGAAATTCCACAGGTGATGCGCTCGTAATGAAAAAAAAAAATCAAACTTTGGATTTAGGGTTACTTTCTATTCTAATATTCTGAATGAAAGAACCATCTGAACATTTTTGTTGTGTCCCATATCGAATGGTTTGATCGATTGTATTACTATTAATATTATTTTGCTATAGGTGAAGAAGTTGCTACTTTGTTATGCAAGAGTGACGATATTACCATTACATTCAGTGGTTTTGAGCAATATGGGAGGATTCACACCTGTCAACAGAAACATATCTGCTACGACGGACACAAAGTCATCACCGTCGTTAGACGTCGAAATGCAAATCAAGAAAGAAAATGACTCGACCAGTACGATTGAATCAGCATTGTTTGTAAACATATCACCGAATCCTAAACCAACGCCGCCTCCAATCCCAACACCAACTCCCATTAAACGGATCAGTAGCAGTGTGCGGTCTCATCAATCAACTCCCGTAGCTGGTGCTGGTGAACAACCAAAAGTAGATCCAGCTAGCACTTTCTTCACAACACCACATCATGGCAACCCATACTTCTACCCACAACAGCGATCCAGGGCCAACCCCCCTCTTGATCTGGCAACTGTAAAACAAAGAAAAGATATCGACTATAATATCATCCGAGGAGTAGATCAGACAAAGTCAAATGCGAGTCCCGAATTTCTTACCGAAACATTTCCCACGTTTAGTCCCACCGAGGATGAGTTTACTGATCCTGTTTCTTATATACAGTCAATAGCTCATATCGGCAAAAAATACGGGGCCGTGAAAATAGTTCCTCCTAAATCATGGGATTTGCCATTATGCTTGGATACCGAGATGTTTTGGTTTAAAACTAAACGATTGGCGTTTAGCTCTACGTCAATTGCCAAACAAACTCGTCATTCGTTTGTGGCAAGCTTGTATTATTACCATAAATCAAATGGTACAAGCATTAATAAGGTCCCCTCAATCGACAAGCGACCTTTGGACCTATATCATTTACATCACTGTGTCAACCTACGAGGGGGGTTTGATCAAGTTTGCAAAAAAAAACTATGGGCTCAAATCGGTCGAGAACTTGGTTATAGTGGTAAGATCATGACTTCATTGTCTACATCACTGAAAACTGCATATCAGAGATTGCTTTATCCTTACGATAAGTATCTTGCAAATCAAGGAGCGGGACAGGTGCACGATGGTACGAGGTTAGCAACCTTTTTTGCTCCCGAAGACCATTATGCTGAAATCACTCTGGGCCTAAAACGTCCTCGTATTGATTCAGTCGACGTATCTTCAAAAGTAAAACGGCTACGACTAGATAATGAAACGGAAATTCTATTTGGTATTGTTGGCCCGTCCATCTTCCCATGTATATCAAACGCTCACAAAAGCCTCTACAGACTTCGTCCATATACTTCTGCTGCATCTGTACCGACAGACCCACTTCTTCCACCTTTTGACAATTGGCACAAGGGATTGGAGCTTATAGATGGCGATGACGAACCAAACGATTATAGAGAAGCTCCTACGTATAATCTTCGGCAGTTTCAACAAAAAGCAGATTGTTTCCGTGACAAGTACTTGGACACCATGAATAAGCGACATTACCATACAACTGAACCGTTAGTTGAAAAGGAATTCTGGAGACTTATCAACGACCCTTCTCAAAGTATCGAAGTTGAAGAAGGATTCGATATCCACACATCGGTTCAGGGATCTCCATCACCTCAAATCGAACGAAACACTGCATCGTCAGAATATGCAAAGGACCCTTGGGGACTGAATGCGTTACCTTTCAACGAAAACTCTTACTTTCGCCACGTAGCTGAATCTGTACCATATCTGGCTCAACCATGGGTTCGTGTGGGGATGCTGTTCTCGGCAGACGCCTGGCACTTTGAGGATTTTTTTGGCTATATGGTCAGCTATCATCATTTTGGTGATACCAAAACATGGTATTGCATACCTGAAAAGGATTTTGACAAATTCCAGAGTCTGTTGATCAACACAATTGGGCCCGAAGCTATTGACACTAGTCCTTCGTTACTGCTGGAGTCGGATTGTATGTTTTCTCCCGAAATGCTTAAAAAGCATGACATTGACTGCTACTCGGCTGACCAGCGAGCTGGAGAGTTTGTTGTTACGTTTCCCAAAGCATACAATTGTAGTTTCAACCATGGATTCAATCTTTCAGAGTCTGTGCATTTACTGCCAACTTTCGATTGGTTAGACTATGGCATGCAGTGCTTGGATCTGTATCGTCGTTATCGCAAAGACCCACCTTTTTCAATCCAGAGACTCTTGTTGAATCTCTCTTCCAGTACATCAAACATCTCAGCTGCCAAAGTGTAAGTACAATCAATGAGTATCAAGGTCAATCAATACCTTATGCTAACATATTTAGTTTATCACCGTTAATGGAACAATTATACACTGAGGAAATCAGACTACGGAATCAAGTGCAGCAGAAATACCCTCTACTGAGCATCGATGATGAGGAAGGCTCCGAGTATAATGAGGAGATTGGACGGTTAGAGTGTTTTTATTGCAGTTATACCCGTGATATTTGCTATCTGTCCAGAGTCGTTCATGTTTTAACTGATGATGTTATTTCTTTACGTAAGTTCATTGAACTTGACATTGATGAGGATGAATCTTCTGATTACCGAATGATTGTTCGATATGGAAACGCCGAACTGAAGACCCTTTGTACAGAACTCACGGAAAGGGCTTCGTTGCCTACTCAATGGTACGATCGACTTACCCAGTATTTTTTGAATAACCCTCGTCCTGCTCTCAAAGGATTGAAAGCTCTTGTTGCAGAAGGTGAAAAAATCCCTGTTCCAATGATAAGCTTGGTTGCTTTAAAAGAGGTTGTTGACAGGGCGACCCGATGGCAGGAAGAGGTCCAGTCCCTACTAATGAGAAAATCCCAGATACGCCGCTCTGGAGAAAAGGCAACAAAAGGGAAAAGACAAGACTCAACTCCAGAGGCTGAACAGGCCAAAGACAGGGCATATTTCCAGAAACTGCTCGATGAAGCTGACCAGCTGCCATTCTGGACAGCAGAAATAGGCCAACTTTATGACAGAGGTATGGAAGTGTTCAACTATCAGAAACTGGTCGAGAGGCTATTATCACAACCTGATAGGCCCTTGAAAGACTACGAAGAGGCTCTTGACGTGGGCAAGAATCTTAATATTTCACTTTCCGAGACCGACCTGTTGTCGAAGATTGTTTGTAAAATGAGATGGAATGAAAAGGCGACAAATGAGCTGAATTCGAAATATACCACTCTGGACGATCTGAATGCTCTTATACTCAAAGGTGAAAATGCCGGTATAGACAGCAACGACAGCCAACTAAGGCAGCTGCGAAATCAACAAGTTCTGGGTGAACAACTGGACGAGAGAATTAGATCCAATCTATCTGCCGATTTCGTTGAAATCGAGTATCTGAGCTATCTTTCAACTGAAGCGGCTTCATGCCCTGTGAGACCTGAAACTATCAAACTGGCCCAGCTGGCCCAACAGAAGCATGCTAATATAATTAAACAGGTTGATCATATCCACTCGGAAACAAAACAGGCTTCTATTAATGACCGGCCCGTGTTCAAGCTGGTCAAACGGGTAATCGATGAAGCCAAGAGTCTCAATACGAAGCCGAAGATTTTTCTTATTGAAAAGGACTTTCGGATCGCCGAAGATTGGATGCGACGGGGCAAACGTATGATTGGCAAGGGCAATGCTCCAATGTATATTTTTGGTAGCCACCTATCTATTATTGAACAAAAGACAAGTCATGCTTTGTCACTGGCAGATAAGTTTGAAGCAAGTAGTAGATTTTCCAGTGTTGATGCAGCTGACATGGACCAGACACATGTCCAGGAGGATGATTCTAGCAACATATTTTGTATATGTCGTCTGTCGGAATCAGGAATGATGGTTGAATGTGATGTGTGTCATGAATGGTTTCATGGCAAGTGCCTGAAAGTTGGCCGAAGCAAGTTCAAGGATAATGAGAGTTTTATATGTCCTGTATGTGATTGGAAGAGTCATATTCCTCGAGATGGAATAAGGCCTACCTTGGAAAATCTGGTTCTTTTGCTTGAACAGGCCCAGAGCTTGCCCATTCGTCCAGATGAGTTTGGCACAGTTCGAAATATTGTCGAAGTTTGTGTAAAATTCCGGGACTTTTTGAAGCCAGTTCTTGACAGGGTACCTTTCCAGCAGTCTGACATAGCTGAGGTTAGATTTTATCTTACGAAGCTGAAAGGTAGCGAGGTATTGTTGACCAGCGAGACAAATGTGCTCCAACAAGAGCTTCATAGGCTGGCGCCTCTATATACCGAGCCGCCTCCAATAATTGGTGATGCTGATTTGCAAGCTTCGACAGCTCGAGCTAAGTCAGATGCTGACGAGGAGATACTGGATGAATATGAACCAGAAAACAGGAACAGTCACTATACAGAAGTCAGGTCTAGAAATGGAGAAAACAATAATAGCGAGTCTAAAGATGTCATAGTGTCCCATCCAGCTGACGATCAGGGGTCGGAATCAATTGCTGAAAATGTCGACAGGAAACACTCTGTGGACTCCAATAATGGCGACTGGGCAGTTTTAACGCCGTCAGATTTTGTTGCTGAATCGTCGCCTCATGTTAATGATGGTGATAATGATAAAATGCAGATAGACAGTCCGTTGACATTGAACATAGCAGAGATCACTGATGTTCCGAATGAACATCACCCTAAAGAGAAGCTGGTCGATGAACATATTACCGGTATCAGAAAGGAAGATAATCATTCTGTCGCTGATTCTCTGGTGTGACCAACTGTACAGCTCATTTTAGTTACATGACGTTTTGAAAAGTTTATGCATTTGCTTTAATATGCGCAGTTGATGATTTACACAAATTACATGGCACTGGGGGCCACCCACGTCTGCCTCCGGCGGCTGGGCGCTGCCCAGACCCGTAGCTCCGCTTCGCGGAGTGCTGGGATCGAGGAGGAGGGCCAACCGCGTCGCCCACTCAGCACTCCGCGAAGCGGAGCTACGGGTCTGGGCAGCGCCCAGCCGCCGGAGGAAGAGCCCACTACGGCCCGATCTTATCAGATAAGATTATAACCACAACCCTAATCCTGGCCTGCCAAATCCAGAAGAAAACATGCAACAGCATCGACTGGTTTGGTTTCTGCTTACCCCAAAGTCTAGATTATCGCTGTTAGAAAAGAGCTGTAGAGTGTTGTCTGGTACGAACTGCTCATAGGTCTATTGGGGTTGTACATTGTGCAATTATTAGATTGTTGCAATATAGATTACGCCTTTCACGACGTGGGCTGATTCATTTTGAGATCTAGATTGTTTTGGATAATGTTTTCAATTAATCTGTCTACAGCGTCGTCGATTCCGACAATCATTAGGCTACAGAGACAACTATCTCACAGTAATCCACAATATCTGCAATACTATCGAGCAACATTAAGTACGCCAAATCAGAGGCGATTATTTTCAAACAGCTTTATGAGATTAAATGAAGCAAAGAATAGTAAGAGAGGAAATGATGGTGGCGTAGAACGCGATCACAGTCACGAACACGCTCACGAACATGCTCACGTACACGACCAGTCCCATGGCGAAGAACATGTTCACGCCCATAGCCATTCACTATTTGGCCATTCGCATTCGCACACCCATTCTGCAGATGACAACGTTTTCATTCAGGAAAAAGGGGGATTGTCGAACCCTGCTATTCGCATCACTTGGGTCGGTTTATTGGTCAATGTCGGAATGGCAGTTGGTAAAGGCGTAGGAGGCGTTGTATTCCATTCACAGGCTTTATTAGCTGATAGTGTTCACGCGATATCAGACCTAGTATCTGATTTTCTCACTCTAGCCACAGTATCAATTGGATCTAAACCTGTTTCTAAATATTTTCCAAATGGATATGGTAAAGTTGAAACATTGGGTTCATTAGGAGTGTCGGGATTATTGGTTGTAGTCGGTTTTAGCATGGGATGGGATGGTTTACTTACAATGACTAGCCATATAGTTGGAGATGCCCAGTGGCTAGACACATTACGAGGGCTTAATATTGGTCATGGCCATTCTCATTCGCATTCGCATACCCCGGACCACGAAGCAATTGCCCAGGTTGCTTCATTGAATGCTGCATGGATAGCTTTAGGATCCATTGCGATCAAAGAATGGCTGTTTAGAGCGACATTAAGAGTTGCTAAGAAAACTGGATCGCCAGTTCTAGTGGCAAATGCATGGCATCATAGAGTGGATAGCATGGTGTCGATAGTTGCAGTGGCTACTATTGGAAGTGGACATTTTTTTGGAATTAGTTGGATGGATCCTTTGGGAGGATTATTAGTGTCATCGATTATTGTTCGTGCTGGATATAATTCAGCTAGAAGTGCAGTACTCGAACTGGTGGATAATAACAAGCAGCTGATGAAAATAGATACTCACAAGCTGCAGAGTCATCAAGAGAGAATAAAGGAGACGTTGGATCTCATTGGATCTGGGTTTGTTGTAAATAAGGTGGAGTTGTTGCCATCGGGTCCAAACTATTTATCATTTATCGATCTTGCATTATCGCCGTCTTCGCCAGCCAAATCTTTAGAGGATTTCCGCAAGACGGCGGCCCTGCTTCGACATGATCTAAGCTCAAGTGACAAGGGCCTCAAGAAGGTTTATATTAGTTTCGATGGCAATGTTAAAGATGAAAGATGACATGTAAATAAATGTGTCCACGGACATTAATATATTATTACAATTGTTTATTTGTTGTCAAGTTCCTTGACCCAGTCATTAAGTCCCCGTTTATTTCTAAAAATCTCAATGGCATAAAATTGCATTCTAGGAACAAAAATCGTATTCTCCTCACTATATTCGCCCTTGGCATTCGTTCTCAGTAAAGTGCCAAAGTTAAAATCATCAATTACGTTTTCGTATGTGTTCATGAATTTTCTCCATCTTGCTTTACCAGTGGCGGATTTCATTTCATCTTCATTGATTACGAGTCCATATTCAGTATCCTCAAACTCTGGAAAGTCTCGGAGGAGCAATTCATAAATCTCGTCGTCCACCTTTGTGAGTCTTAGCTTACTTCCGGGCACCTTTTCTAGCAGATTCCAATAGGTTTCTTAGACATGTTAGTACGTACGAGTTATTAAAGCGCAAGTGTGTATAAAGGATTACTCACGGGCTTGCAAAACTGCCTTGACAGCAAACTGCTTTTCAATCTACTTCATGTTAGTACTTTGCAGCATAAGATGGCCTAGGTCGTTACTTACATCTTCCAGATTCTCAGCTTCTTCGGCATTAAACTTTTTGGACATTTTGATGTTTGTCCGAGTAGGATATTTACTAGCAAGAAAATAAAATAAATAAACCCCAGATCAAAGACTGTGTATATATATTTATTTTATAAATTTGTCGGACGGCTGTACCGCCGATCTGTCGATCGGGCTTATCTATCGAGGCCTCTCTAGCACCCTCGAGAAGAACAGGGGCATTATTAATTTCAAATCCGTCGCATAGTTACTGTTAGGTAATAATGAAAGAATATTGTAGAAAACGTCAGGAGCAAAGATTCAATGCTTTAGGTGCCACCAAGTCTTCCGTTTAATAATTAATTCTGCGAGGGTCACTGTCGGCATCTATCTGGTTTTACGCTCACGCTCATGACATCAGTCAATGCAAAACAGTATTCACAGCATCAGCTAATCGAATAACGTATTGTTCTTTCTGTCCTTCCAGATTCTGTCCTTCCAGATTCTGTCCTTCCAGACTCTGCTCTTCCAGATACCCGCAATATCGAAATCGCCCGCGAGCGCGCACGTCGTTCAACCTGCTGAAAATGAAGCAGAATCACCCCACACAAAACCTTGTGCTATCTCCACACAATCACTAGTGCATCATCATAGTGTAATCCCGGTGCCGGCTCTGGGGTTCTGTTTGTATGCTATGCTACAGACAAGAGCTTTAATCACACGCAGATTATTTTTGAGTTCCGGTATTAAAAGCGCATTTACATCCACACTATTGCTTTCACCAGTTACATTCCCTCATAATCGTGCTCACGTTAGAACCGTCATGACAGCTAGAAAAATATCTACGGCAGCCTGCCTAATCATTGGTGACGAGATTCTGAATGGCAAAATCCAAGATACAAACTCCAATTATTTCGCTAGAAGATGCTTTGAAATCGGCATTTCACTTGAACATATTGCTGTGGTACCCGATGAGGACGATGAAATCATCCCCGCCATCCAGCGGTTATCCTCAAAGTACGATTTCGTAGTTACATCTGGCGGCATTGGCTCGACTCATGATGATATCACCTACGAATCGATTGGCAAGGCATTCAACTTACCGGTCCAGATCCATCAGCCAACAGCCGAAAGGATGAAGAGACTGTCCAAATCAAAACACCAATTGGAAAACGCGCCAAAAGAGGTTCTTGATGCTCAGCTTCGTATGGCAACTCTACCCACTGGTAGCAATGTCGAATATTTATATGTTGATGAGACCTCATGGGTGCCAATAGTATCCATTGATTCCAAGGTTTATATTTTCCCTGGAGTACCTCCTTTATTCGAATCGTTGCTAGATGCCTTGATCCCGCAGATAAAATCTCGCCTAACTGACAGTCAAATTCTATCCCGGTATTACGTTAGCACAAAATTACTTGAATCACAAATGGCCCCTTATCTGCGAAACTTGCAGCAATCTGTAAATGACAAGAACATCAAGATTGGAAGTTATCCGCATTTCAAGCAGAAGTTGGTCACAATAAGTATCATAGGTCCTGCGAGCCTAGACAACGAGCTCAAACTAATTGTCAAAGACATTGAAAAAAATGTATCTGGTAATGAAATCTCAAGTGAAATGGAAGCTTTAAGCATAGATTAATCTTATAGAAAACACGCATGTACTCAAATTATATGTATATTAATAACGACCAAGGACATTGTGTGCCCAGTATGTATCTATAAAAAACTCTACCATTATAAATAATCCATCTATGTTTTTTTTTCTTTCTTTTCTACTCGTCTTCATCATCAGTATCAGGCGGTCGAGGAGTACCCTTTGGTGTACTCAACCATTCAAGGTACCTCTTACGACGACGAGCATCTCGCTCTTTGATTTCGTTTCTAGTCAACTTCTTCTTCTTCTTCTTGATCTTAATGTTCAAAGGAGAAGAGCTATTATCCTCAACTTCTGAATTGGCAGCCGTTGATGGGGCAGTGGATGGAGCAGATGATCCAGAGTCTTCAAATCTATCACTAGCAACCTCGGATTTACCCTTTTGAACCACCTTACCGTCCTGAACAATCCATTGCTCAGGGCACAACGCACCCACAAATTCATTATTGTGGGAAATCATAATCACACCACCAGACCAGTCTCTAATAGCAACTGCCAACCCTCCCAAAGAATCACGGTCAAGATAATTGGTAGGTTCGTCCAGCACTAGCAAATGGGGATTATTCCACATTGCTCCAGCAATAACAACCTTGACTAACTGACCACCTGACAAACTTCCCAAAGGTGTATGGTCAGCAATATCACCATCAAGACCAACATCTTCGAAATGCTTTCTAATAACTGGTGGAGACAAGTCTCTATATCCAAGACCTTCTCTGGATGCTTCATGATCATCAAACTCTTGAATTAGCTTGTGGAAACCAAACCCAAGAAGATCTTCGCGAGAAATAAATGAATTGAACTTAGGTAGCCAGCCAACCCATTTGATTTCATACTGGAATGACTTCTTCAGCTTTGAACGACCAATAATAGCCTCCACTTTTCGCGGGCCACGGCCGTCTTGTATATCAATAGGTTTAGCCATGAGCTCTTTCTCCTCATCAGACATTTTTCTTGACTGTTTCAAATGTACCTCACGATCATCACCATTAGCATATCTCCATTGTAAATATTGATTAGCAGTCTTTTCTTTGTGAAGTTCAACATGTTGTAAAGCATGCTGGGCAATATATCCAATACGAAGATTAGGATGCTTCTCAACCGTTCCACTACTGGGAATAAGCTCTCCAGTTAATAACTTAATCAGGGTGGATTTACCAGCACCATTAGGTCCAAGAATAGCCACACGGGAAGAAAGCGACAGAGTGCAAGACACATCACTCAGCGAAGGCTTAGATGCACCAGGATAGGTGAAATCAACATGGGACATTCTAGCAATAGCTCTTGTATTAGATCTCACGCCTGTTAAGATACCAGGAGGAGGAAAAGCCATCTTAACGTTGGAATCTGTAAGAGTGTAATATGATTTACCTTCTGGCTTAACCTTGACAAACTCTGAAAGATTGCCTTTATAATAGACCAACTTTTTGCTTTCATAGTGAATAATGTCGGTACAGACAGCGTCCAGGAAACCAGAATCGTGAGAAACAATCAACGAAGTGATCTCGGTATGGGTGTTTAGGTAATCTTCAAGCCACTTGACGTTGGCAACATCTAAATGATTTGTCGGTTCATCCAACAGAAGAATATCTGCCTTCATAAGCATGGCTCTGGCCAATTCAAGTTTCATTTTCCAGCCACCACTTAATGCACCGACATTCTGAGAGCGTCTTTCAGCATCAAAACCAACTTCGGCTAGAGCGCCAGCAATGTCTGAATTCTCGACGTGAGCAAGCTCTGGATCAGAAGCAATAAAGCTAACTAGATCCATATCTGTTTCAGAGCCCTGGAGCTTATGTTCAACAAAACAACTTCTAAGCTCCGATTTGTCAGGAAATCCTTCTAGTTTGCCTTCAGCAATAGCTCTCATTAGAGTAGATTTACCGGCACCATTACGACCACACAGACCATAGCGATGACCTTTGAACAATCTCAAGAAAGTCTTATTGAGAAGCATTCTGCCACCATAAGCCAAAGAAAAGTTGGCATTAACGATTTCAATACCTTCTTCGCCATCATCAGCAACGACAGTATCTTTAAATAGCGACTTGAAATACTGAACATTTTCGTCAGCCTTCTCTTGAGATTCACCCAAGATATTGATATAAATATCCTTTAGCTTTTGGAATTCACGAGTATTGACTGCAATGACAATCAATTGGGCGCCAAAAGATTTAAGAATTTCATCATCCGTAGAAGAAATCTTTTCCAAAGCCTCAGCCTTGTGGATCTTGGTCTTGTTAGACGTCTCCTTCTCTGCATCTTCCAACACTTTCAAAGCTTTAGCTGCCAACTCTCTCACTTCAGGCTGAGCTGCCGTATCAACGACCTTCTTGACTCCTGGTAGTAATTGCGGGATGAAATGCTTGACTTCATCAGGATTATGGACCAGTCTCGTTAAATTTTCAACCACAGTAACAGTTTGACGAAGGGCATCTTGGGAAGTGGAACTTAAATTCAATGCACGGTTTAAAATGGGAACCAAGATAGCGAGTGAAGGCTCGGTGACCTCTGTTACAAAAGTAACATGAGACAAAGTTTTAATGCAGTCTTGAACATTCTTTGGATCAGCGAGTGTTTTGATAATCACGGGAATACGAGGAACAATATCTTGATTGTCCAATCTGTTGGCAAAATCAGTCAAAGTTTTAGTGCCAGCTTTGGATAACTCTGGTTTCATATCATGCATAACATTAGTTAATACTGGTAAAGCATCAACAAATCTTGACTCTAGATAATCCTGGGGAACAGACTGTAAAATCTTTTCAACAATCTTTAATGCACCGATTTTACTCTGCCATTTAGCAGAAGAGTCCAGATATTTGAGAATGGTCGACAAAACGGCCGACACCAAAGCTTCATCTCCATAGGCTGCGATTAAAGAGTCGCTTGTGGATTGAGCAGCCCTTTTGACCGAGTTCTCTTTGTCCGACAATAAGTCCAACGGCAAGGTCAATTCTTTAAGTAAATATGCTTGAGCTGGAGAATCAGAACCAAATTTACGAGCAATAGCTGATAAAACCACCACTGACCCCTCACGGCTAAGAGCAGAACCTTTGGTTTTAGATAAGCTACTCAAATGGCCATGAACGTTATATTCATCAATGCTATGAGGTCCATCTTTTACCAAAACATCAGCAATCAGACCTGATGCGGTTCTAATATCAGCTAAAGACTTGGCCTCCCGAATCGAGGCAAAAATCTCTGAAACAGGAGACTGCTCGATTTCTTTAAGAGCAGATGATAATGATGATAATGAGGTAGTCGACGAATTAACTGAAATAGGAGTCGACGATCCATTAGGAGTATTATGCCCTGATCCATAGGCACTCCTGACACCAGCTTGATAACCACCTTGGTAGTTTGCTTGGTAGTTGTTAGCTTGGTAATGGGAATATTCCCCATGATAATAACCACTCTGATACGCTTGGTACCCTCCTTGGTATTCTCCTTGTGTGCGCTTTCCGTCCAAATAATTACCTTGGTATCCACCAGGAGTGAACGGCTTAGCAGCCTCTGGATTTAGAGGTTTGAATTTTGGAGGCGCCATTTTTTCTGGTTACAAAACTTCTTTAAAAAAATTATGAAGAAATGTAGATAGCGAGGAAAAAAAAAAAAACTGCAACCAATCCAAGCCAAATCAAACTCTAACGCAGAATGTTAGATAACAGCAGAAACAAAAAAAAAATTTGAAATTCTCGCTGCGCGGCTGATAGATTTCTCCATGAATCACATGACACAGACAATCAGGGCAAGTAAAGCAGCACGAGAACGATTTATCGATCGCCACGCAGATAGATAAATGTGATATAATTGTGAAATGATAAATAAACAATACAAAGGAAACCGACTTCATGTGCGCCATATATTAGGGCCATCTGCAAGCCGTGCTTGCAATAAATGCCCCTTGCATCCATTTCCTGTTCCAAAATCAATTAAATGGATGTTGGTTATCAGTTAATTAATTATTACAATTCTTTACTTTACGATTACGATTGCGATTATCATTTATTGTCTATTTAAATCTACAAGATCAGTGACATGATTTGGTGGTGGTCGATTGTTTGTGTTGCCAGTGGTCAATATTTGTTCCTACCTTCCCGCTGCGATGGCCGGCTGCCAATTTGACGTCATAAGCAGTCGTTATGAACTTTGTGAGTGTAGACCTGGATTCGAACCCACAGCTTGAAAACTAAGTTTCAACCTGACGCCTGGGATCACAGCGTAACCATTCGGCCACAAGGAGTGATTCTTTACTTATAATTGCCGGTCAATTCATACCTGTTATGTGATAAACATCTGTTTTTGAGTCAAGTTTCTGTTCTCCACTCTTAGAGCAGTGCTGCCATTTTTGACCAATTGTAGGGCGTGTAGTCTAGTTGGTTATGGCGTTCGCTTTGCATGCGAAAGGTCTCTGGTTCGATTCCGGACTCGTCCATTTTTTTTTGGCCTCGTGCTTTTCTTCACATTCAAGTGTCCGTTAGTACCAGGTTCAAAGCTTAAATGCCATGCATGTGCCATTTTTCAATGATAACAATGCACAGCCTCCGTGGTTTGATAACAAAATAACCAATGCAACGCTAACTATCATTCCACGTAACTCTTAATACATTCTTCAGTCTGCTTCATTCGTGATGGCGGCCATTTACACTGTATGTTTAACAGTATGTTTTAGTTGTACGCCGCCTACGCCGCCACGTTAGGTTGCATTATCCTGTCAGGCAGACTAGCAGCAAGTTATTCAGCCACGATCAGGGTTTAAGAATAGAATCGGAAATGTTCATCATCTTTTTCTGGCCTGTAGCGTGCGGGTACCTATGCAAGCAGTGCATAGTAGTGAATTTTTGTTGTGAAATATATATTTTTTTTTACAGGCGTGAATAGGAAATTGTGTTAGTAGAGTAGTAGTATAGTGAGTGAGTACGGCTTGTTCAGGTCGAATGCACACGCGCCAGGGACGACGACGACACGTACCAGACTAAAAATTAACACTCTATTTGATACATTTAGTGGCCTGCTTGGGAGAAGATTCAAACCATTCTTGATTCAAGCGTTTATTTGAACCAGGGCGAATTTAAACCCTGTTTTTTTTTTCTAACAGAAACCGGGTCGAACCACAACCACCATTACTATTTTGTGGGGTATAACCATTGATATAGAATTTTTCATATTACCTCTGTTGATGTTGAGGTATTATTACTCAAGGTAATCAATCTAATAATTGTGTGCAGCGGCTTCTTCACGTTTTGATTTACCAGGATCTGGAAACAAAACACCAAACGCAAATTTATCCAGTCGGGCGCTCTGCTTCTTTCTAAGAAGTATCATTCGTTTTCCCAAATTTTTTTTTTTTTCATTCGTTTGTTTGCCATCATTTTCATACTACATACTAGAGACAAATCACGCCTCTACCAACATGATTCAAAGTTCTTCGGGCACGTCTCCGGAATCGACGTTCAGAGTATCTATACCTGGTTCATCCGCTCTGACTTCTCGTGCTACAAGCACCACGGCCACCTCAACAATAACTAATAGAAAGCCGAAAGTTCACGATCATTCAACGTCTGGCACCACTGGATCATTGTCTACCGGCACTCCCACCGTACATCGGGCACGAAAATCTAGACAGACTTGGCAAGAATATCTCGCTGAACGACAGACGAAATTCTCGCTCCGTCTTATGGTCATCTTGGGATTGGCACATCAGATCCCTGCTCTTCGACCATTCACGAATAAACTTATACACATTCAATATTATGATGCCTCGATACAGAAGGCCACTATCGGAATCGATGATGTGTTTATCGTATTAACTTGGATTGTACTGTTGATTTTCATTCGTGCTACACTGATGAATTACGTATTTATTCCATTTGCACGTAATGTGGTTGGAATGACATCTAGAAAGAAATTGGTTCGTTTTGCCGAACAAGGATGGAGTTCGTTATACTACCTCACGTCTTGGATATTTGGCATGTATCTATTAGCTGAATCAGATTACGCGCTATCTATCAAACATGTTTGGATAGGCTGGCCTCACTATCAAATGACGCCGCTCATGAAATCTTATTATTTGATCCAATTGGCATGCTGGCTGTCGCAAATGTATGTTCTCAATGTCGAAGAGAAGCGCAAGGATTACATTCAAATGTTTACTCATCACATTGTCACTTGTTTTCTTGTCACTGGTTCGTATTATTACTATTACACGCGGATTGGGCATGTGATTCTCGTTCTTATGGATGTTGTAGATGTGTTACTATCGACAGCCAAGATGCTGAAATATACAGGCTTCACCACCGCCTGCGACGCTATGTTTGGAGTTTTCCTCATTGGCTGGATTTCTCTGCGTCACTTTTTCTACAACTACTGTACCTGGTCAGCCATGACCGATGCATTCGATCTGATCGAACAAAAGTGTTATTACGACGATTCAGGAAATCTCATTCGATGTTTTACAGCAAAAGTTCATTGGACTTTTGTCAGTATGCTTATTATTTTGCAAGTCATTACTTTAATTTGGCTGTGGATGATTCTTCGAGTTGTAGCAAAGATCATCAAAGGCGGATCTGCCGAGGATAATCGTAGCGATGATGAGGACGGTGGCTCGTCGTCGTTTGATTCAGACTCGGATTAAAGTAAAGCTCTTTTAATATTGTCTTTATTAATAGATTATTGTGTATAGGTTGTGTCCCCCCTCTAGACAGCTGGGGGATGGGGTGGGCGAGACTTTTTATGGCTCTCTATGGAAACAAACAAACAAAAAAAAAAAAAACTATCAATATTCATACAATACAAAACTCAAGTAACAATTCAACTAGCTTTCCAAAACTACATAATTGCTAGGACAAATACCCACTTCACCGTTAGCACGACGGGCCTGCCACCATCTACCGGTAATATCGCTGACCTCGAGAATCTCGTCCTTGTCAAACGAAATCTCATTGTCATCTTCAGGATTAGCACTGTACGAGTAAATGGCCTTTGCTCGGTAAGGGTATTCAACAGGCGCATGTAGTGACGAGTTCAAGCCTGTGCCATTACTGCCATGGGACATGTAGCTCGTTTTATTACCTTCTATTAGAAGGTTACTGTTATTGCCGCTGCTGGCAGTAACTCCGTGATCGCTGGAATTCTCAAACGCTCCCAATTGAGCAGATGTGAACATTTGAGGATATCCAGCAGAGCTCATGCCTCGTGATGGACCTCCTCCCGGACGACTATTATAGGTCATATCCATACCTTGGCCAGCACGGGATCCAAGGTCTTGTGGACCACCTAACCCCCTACCAGAAGAGAATGGGTTGGTAGAGCGCCTTGACATTGACGCAGCACTGCGAAGCTCCTTATTAAGGGCAAATGAATCAATGAATGCATGAACTGGCTCGTCTTCGGCAGTTCCAAAGTAAAAGATCCATAGTAGGTTAATAATAGACAATAAAATGTGTCCAGCAGCAGCAGCTCCTTCAGAAGGGGTCGATGTCCATACAAAATTGTTTGTTGAGTTTGTAGTGTAGATGGTGCCAGCAGCCAAAAAAGCACATAGAGCCAACCGATATGAATAAAACGCATCAGCTCCAACAACATAAACGACTCCTAAAATTAGAAAAAACTCAAAGACTATACCCCACCACGTTAAAGTAGGAAATGAGCCTTTTACATCCACCGATACCGACCCAGCAAATGCAATAATCCAGCCAATAATTGCTATAGTGATTGTTGACAAGAAAAACGCATCACTGAGAATATAAGACCAACTAAACGATGGAGTTTTTTTCAGTGCCGACCGGCGAACGTAGCTATCGGTTCGTTCTGTGTAGCTACCCATGTGGTTTATTCTATGGCGGTAGTAAATGAGATTGGAATTTCAGGATGCCCTCAGAAAGAGAGAATTCAAGCTAATTGATGGCGACAAGTAAACTCTGAAATCAAAGCCAAGATAAATGCAACGACCCCGAGTCCAAAAGTCAGATTTGGGTATAAAGATTTCTTAGACTACCAGTGCTTATCTGTGCTAACACGAAACTGAAACAGAATCGAAACTGCTACAAGAAAACGGCGGGCAATGTAATGTGTTGAGCCAGATGAAAAGTGTTAATTAATATTGTATAGGGTTTGAGATTGGAGATATATGTAAGTCTATCTCTATTCTGTGTGAGTACGTGTGTCTCCCCCTATCTTTAATCTTCCTCTGTCTGTCGATGCTTATTCCTTCTGATTATTATAAGTAAAGGTCTGTGATTGTAGCTGCTGTAAACGTCCAAACCCTAGCTCACGTCCATGAGCGCCAGAAGCGAAAAGCGAATCGGTGTAATAATTAAGCCCCTTTCAAGCCGTTTCAAAATTGCATGATAGCCGGAAAATGTGCATAAATCTAAATAGGCGATTTGACATAAATAAACAGTAATAAAAGAGCAGCTTGAGAGGTGCTGGAGGTCCGCATTAACGTTTCTGGTTTCGCATTCGTGCCTAATTACTGCTACTGGTCACATATTTGATTCTATTTTGTACTATGTATTGGAACTCTATGCTCACTTAGTCCTAGTCAATAACCAAATGTTCGTTCCGAGACACACAATAACAACTAAAATACCCCACAGAGTCAAGAGTAATGAAGCAGTTTTCAGCACCCCGGGACGAGCTATGACAGCTCTTGATTGAAGTTTGGTATTTCCTATTAGGCTGTAGCCGAAAATGCCAGGAAGAATAAATGAAATGGACGTACTTCCCGTTGACCCCACAAACGCCAACATGAGCTCCAACGAATCAACCGTAACGGCCAGCCAGAAACTGAGAGCAAGAATAATCGAAGTCAACGCAATGAATTTAGTAGTTCCAAGAGGCACATGAAGCGACGGCCCATGTCCATCATCAGACTCGACTTCTTGCTCGTGGCCACCAACTAATCTACTATTCTCATCAGCCGAGCTTTCAACACTTGCAGCACTGCTACTGAGGCCGTCTTTTGTAGGTAGTTCATTAAACCAGTGAATAACATGATTAAGAGACGCTCGGCAAGGATGGCATTGTAAAGGATACGAGAAAATCACTAAAACAACAATAGCAATTCGGCCAATGGTGGAGAATATGTTATACTCATCTGATAGATATGTTAGTATACTTGTAATCGCTCTCTCTCTCTCTCATTGTCTGTACTTACACATTCCAATAATATTTCCTCCTACATTGTCTCCAAACGACAAATAACCACATAAACCAACTACAATGTAAAACACACCAGATGATCCAATAGACGACGTGATGATCTTAGTGAACCTATCTTCGGTCGGGTTGGAAAGCTCGTTGAGTACCGAAAACATCTATTCTGTTGTTAGCACTTTTGCTCTTCCGTCATGTACCTGGGCTCATGCTTACATTCTGGTGACAGGTGAAAGCGAAAATAATGATGGGAAGCGACTGCAAGATGGACGATAAACTCTCAGGCTGCACGATCTTAATGGGTCCTTTCTGCGACGAAGTGTCTCCGATAATAAAATGTCCCACTACAATAAGAATTAGATAACCCACAGAAACAAGCGCTACTATGGAAGTGTACTTTAACGAGTCGAGTTTCCGGAGATACGACAGCGGTCCTACAATGCCACTAAGGCGTGTTAGTCGGCCTATTCACATTCTGTACCGGGAACCATCCAACTTACATTGATACAGTGACCCAGAAGTTTCTTTCCAACAAGATATCTTTAGAAATGTGCACCGACTGCATAATCTGGGGCATTAAATCGCCGACAATAATCAGATACGACACACCAACGCCGAAACATTTAATGGCAATTGCAATATCAAATAATACCGCCAAAGAAGGGTAGGTGATTTTGGCAAGAGAAAAAAAAGAAGCATGGCCCTGAGGCACAAATGAAGCCCCCAATCCTTGGAGATATAAGCCGAACCCAGCAGTTAGACCTGCTAATGAGATTATAATTGTTCCTAGAATAATACCATTAGCTTTGTAAGCAAAAGGCATGGCCAGAATACCAGCTCCAACAATGGTATTAAGAAGATTAATGATGGAAGACGTCATGGTAGCACTACCTCCCGAGTGGGCCAGAGTAGGTGCTGACGACCTAGGGGTCAGAGATTCATACGACATATTTCTATTGTGAATCTATCATGAACCTATTATGGTAGAAAGACGCAAGAGATAATCGTTTCAGTGGTAAATGCTAATATCCTGACAACCTGTCAAAAGATAATAATAACAACGACACACTTTAATGGAATTTAAATGAAACAAGTAATGGATGGCATTAATGGTTTCGCTCTCCGAATAAACGTGCCGTACGGAGCAGAAAAAATACGTGATTAGCACTGATTCTTACTCTCGATGCACCCTGATAAGGCAAGTTGGAGGGGGTGCCGCGCGGGCGGGTGTCATTGGAACAGAGATTGTATTTGAAAAGAATTCATTACGAGATGCCATCAACATGGCAGAGACTCGTGTTGTGGGACGGTGAACTACCTCGATGCCATTTCATTTGAATTTTAAAATCACCTTTTGGTACCATTATTTTCTTTCTTGATTAGCATATATAACCCTAATGGTACTGGTCCCCTCCTTTAGCAGAATATATGATGAATCTCATCCATGGCTCCTAATGATTACTGATTGATCGACAACCTTATCTACCCTTGCCACGGATTTTTTTTTTCCCATGCGTACATAGGATATTATTTCTCTTGATGTTTCTCGTCTCCATTAACAATTAATTAAATTTTTTTTGTTGTTTTATTTATTAGTTTAGGAGATTTCTCAATGGAAAGACCATCACAGAAAAGCCAGCCTTCAAGGAAAGGCAAGAGGGCTTGGAGAAAGAATATCGACTTGGATGACGTAGATCAGGGTCTTGAAGAAGCTCGGGAATTGGAAAGATCCCTAGGTACCAAAGATATTACTTCTCTTAGTGAAAGTGTACTTTTCACAGTTGATGTCGAGGGAGATGAGGCTTTAAAATCAAAGAAAGATCGAGCGAATTTGAAGCCACTCAAGGCAGATGAGATTCTGAATCGTAGGTCTGCTGTACCTGCTTTAAAGCCTGCTCATAAGAAAAAAGGGAAAATAGAAGGTGTCTCTGGCAAGGAAATCAACCGATTGATGAGAGTGGCCGGGAGAGATGGTTCAAATAGTGCCATGGCCGGTTTAGAGTCGGATGGGCTTCTCAAACATAAAGAGAAAGACTTGTATGATGCATGGGGCAATGACGATAACAGCTCCACCAAGAAGAATAACAAATCGGTGTCCCCCGAACCCACTACTGGCAGCTCGAGAATCAGCTTTAGCAAAGCTACTGTCATTCCAAAGACTCTGGTTGAGGCCCCCGAGGCGGTGGTTCCAAACTCCAGACCAGTAGAAATTCCTGATGCCGGTCGCTCTTACAATCCATCTATTGAGTCATGGAAAGATCTATTAGAACGCGAGAATCTAAAAGAAGAAGAAAGAGAAAAACAAAGAATCGCCACGCTAGAAGAGAAAAACAGAATCGAACATTTGATTGCTACTTTAGACGTAAAAGAAGTAGATGATGATGACAGTGAAGATGACAAAGACTCTGGAGACGATGAATCCATTGACTCGGATGATCTGAAATCAGTCAACCAGCCTGTCAAGGTTAAAACCAAGACCAAGACTCAAAGAAACAAACAGCAGCGACATTTGGCAAATGTCAAACTTCAAGAACAGCTTAAAGCATTAAAACAACAATTGAGAGATTTGGAGAACCTTCCTCGACTGCTCAAGGAAGAGGCCTTCAAACAAAGCAAACGGGAACAAGAAAAAGCTGCTGCATTAGCCAACACCGGTAACAAACAGCGCAGAAAGACCCACACTAAGCATAGCATCATAAAACAGTCTCTTGACATCAAACTCTCGGACGAACTAGAAGACTGTCTTCGAAGACTAAGGCCTGAAGGCAATCTTGCGCGAGACAGATTCCGCAGTTTACAGGAACGCGGTCTGATCGAGGCGAGAATTCCTCTTGCAAAGAAGCGCAAATATACACCAAAGGTCACTGAAAAATGGAGTTACAAGGATATTAAGTTATAGACTAGCATGACAAATAAATAAAACTAATGATCGTGTCGTTGTAGGTCCATCCACAGCAACTGCTATTTGAACCCATACTGCTTACCAGACTTGGCTTTACTTTGCCGATTCTGTATAAACTGTTCCTCTAGCTTTTCACGGTTCTGAGTAGCACTACGAAGCAGCGACGCCAGCTGATGCCTGCCTCCAGAGACTGCTGTTACCGGACGCTTAGTGGTGTCATCGATTAATCCACTAGCCTTTAGCCTCTGATTCTCTTCATAGAATTCGTCGACCCTGAAGTCGACAATCTCAATCGCCTGCTCTGATCTTTTAGCTCGTCCATTGCGAGACTCGAATTTATTGATCTCATTCACTCCAATCCCAGCGTCCTTTGCCAGTTGGTCTAAAGTTTTAGGTTGTTTATTGTTGTTATTATTTCCAGGCTGATCATGGGACACAGGTGATACTCTTTCTTGTTCCAACAAGATCGGTTCATACTCGCTAGATTTATTTGTTGAAGACGGAGGAGCGCCATGTGCCGACTCTTCTTTATGAAATGAAAACAGAGGAGGTATAACCAGCTTTGAGGCCGGTTGGGCTGCAGAACCAGCATCAGCCGTTAGAGGGGCGCTAGTGGCATTGCCTCTCTTGTTCAATTCTTGTGGCTTCTTGCCGGTTCTGCTCCCATATTTGGCTTTCCGGGCGGCAACCGCTGCCGGCACCAGCGATAGCGTACTTGTTTTTATGGAACCAGAAGTAGCAACTGCAATAGGTGCCTCATCCAATGATTCAGATTCACAATAATCCCCTGGCATAGAGACTTTGCCATCGAAAAAAGTGTTTTTGATTCCTCCTCCAAGAACCCTACTACCAGGAGTTCGTCTAAAAGCATTATAACCAGCAGGTTGGATACTACCGCTGTCATTGTTATCATTAGAACTCGTCCTGTCGACACTCTTTGGACGATTTTTAGGAACTGGTAAAAACGACGATATAGAGCCAATTCCACCCACCCTGTCAGCAGACTGTGTCACATCAGACGAACCCTCATTAGACGTCTCTACAAGTAGCCTTGGTACTTCTAATATAGACTTTTTCTTGTCGTCTCTCTTAGAACTAGGCTGTGCGAGTGAACTACTGCCCAACGAAGACACAACTCTTTTAGGAGGAGGCAAAATTGAGCTCATACCTGACGAAGCTGGTCGTTTGGGAGCAGGCAGAATCAGACTGGTGCCTGTTTTGCCTGACGCTTTAGCAACTACTGTACGATCATCGTCAGAGTCTGAATCACTGTTATAGTCGACCAATCCCATCTGAGCGATAGTGTGAGGTAGATTTCACACCTGTCTAAGCATCTCCAGACACTGAGTTGTAATTGTAATCATAGAGTCGAGCACACTGTACTAAATAAATTGATATTATTATTACGATCATCTGACCTTTTGACCCCCTTATAGTGATTTATAGTGATTTAATAATTATAATAATAATAATAATACTGCTTCTACTACTCATATTTCACTGGCATTCATATCTCATCCAATCCACCTGATCAGATTCAATCAATCCTAGATCCATAAAAATGCAAGGAAGGCAGAGAACAATGTAAGTCAAAGCTGTTAATAACCTCTCTCACCTTGGCGCTTCTCACGTTAGCATTTACAACACGGTTTATTGAAACAAGTGTGTACCCACCTTCCCGGTCTCACTAACATCCTAGCTTCGAGCCCAGTAAATACAGAAACCCTATAAATGGGGTAATGACGCCCGCGGCGTACCGGGCACGTCGTCCCTATACGGTGAAAAATGTCCTTGTGGGTGCTTCTCTCTTTGGTCTAGCAGCTGGAATTTGTAAGTAACCATCAGCGTTCCAACATCCGCAATGGCCTCTGCTTCTTTACTAACAGTCAACTAGACCTATATACATCGGTTGCTTTTAGCCCTGATGATTTTGGCGATGTTCCCATCCCACCTATGAGCGACGACCAACTGGCTGCGCTTCGCGAAGAACGTGAGCGTTTGATTCAGAAGAATATCAAAAAGTAGAATAGTATAGCACTCACCAGCACGTCCCTCATCTTGAGTTGTACATAGTAATTTATACAAAAAGGTTTATAAAGAGCACTTGGAGGAGTACCAATGATCATGGCATTGAGGATTGCCCTGACGGATCACGCATACAACTAGTATAAAGTATGCCATCTAAAGATATGTATAATAATCCAGACAGTTCATTGACGCGTCTACAGAGAAGTAAAACGAAGCACCGTCTAACCACCGTATGATGTCTCATTAGAGCTATATATATATATATATATATATTATCCGTTCACCTAGACCTTGACAATGCACGGCTGCATGTTATTATTCAAGTTGACCATCTCCAATCATATTTATTTCACTCTCCATATCTGCCAGGATAATCATGGACCCCATACCTAATGAAGAGAATGGAAAGGATGCGGATGCAGAGTTGTTGTCAAAACTGTATGACGCATTGACTGCGAATTTGTATCTCCCAGATCCACATGTTCAACTTATCACCAAACTACGGCAGCTTTCAATGGTGGAAGAGCTAGAAGAGGCGCGATCTCTTATGGTATCCGTTATATGTCCTTCTCAGGATGTATGGCTTCAATGGATTGAAGATTATCAAGCCTGGGGAAGGAGCACTGAAGAAGTGGCCAATTTATTTTCGACTGCCATCAAAGCTTGTCCAGCTATTAGCATTTTGGAAAAGTATGGTTTGTTCATCTTAGAATTGATCGAACAGAATCATGACAAGAACATATACATTGAACTAGATGACTCTGCAGATGCTATAAATCAATACCGCATTGATTTCGCCATTGGAGTGGAACATGTCCAGTATAACATCGCTGATAGTCACAAGGTATGGAATATCTATAGAGATATTCTAGCATCGGTGTTGGAGGCGCACAAAAACAAGAGTAAGAATGCCGCTTCTGCATCCAAGGTTCTTTCAGGTCTAAAGGAACTTTACTTGTCTAGACTCAAGGTCCCTCATTCGACCATCTCATCCACCTTTTCAGACTTCTCCACCTTCATCACAGCTTACTATAACAACAACTATGAATCAGAAATGGTTGCTGCCAACAAAATTTATTCCGAAACTGTTAAATCTGTCACATATAGAGATTGGTGGGAGATGACCTTGAAAGCGGATCAGTCGCTACAGAAGTTTGCTGAATACATACAATGGGAGTTAGACAGACCCAAGCGATATTTCAGGCCAGAGCTAATACGAGGGCTTTATGAACGGGCTATACAGGTCTATCAATATGTCCCTGAAGTGTGGGACGATTATATAATCTTTGTTTGTGAACAGGCTAGAATTTTCAGTCGAACAATCGTCGAATCAGTCATAGAGCGAGCGACAAAATCCTGTCCAACAGCAGGCTCTTTATGGGCACACTACCTTCGTATTTCGGAATCCTATGGCGCAGATGCAGAGGATATCATTAATCTAAAAATATCTGTTGATCAGATTCCAGCATTTTCTAAAGAGATTTCAGACTATAGTAGTTGGAAATCTCTTACACTTGCGTGGCTATCATACCTGAACAGAATAAACTCATCTTCAAATAATGCTTTCGTCGGCCAACTGACGAGTGACTGTGATACATCCCTTGAAACAGCAAAACGACACGGAAGAGACGACCTATATTTTGAAATTGAGACCTTGGTCATTGATGTGTTCACTCGAGCTGGCAATACAGAGTTAGCGAGGAGAGCTTGGAGGCAAGTATCCGAGTACCATGGAAAAAAGAGCATGTTCTGGCTGAAATGGTTGGAATGGGAAAAGGCCAGAGGTGGAGATGATTGGTATATCAATGCATTGAATGTTATAAAGACACCGCTTTCCAGTAAAAATATCGACTGGCCAGAAATTATCATCCAGGCATATGTAGAATTCGAGAGACTATATGGCACTGCTTATTCCTCGCAACAGGCTGTGATAACTGCTAGAAGGAAGACGTATATGATTGCCAAGAAGCGCAATGAGGAGCTTCAGAAACAACAGTATCAGGAAACACAGCAAAAGGGAAAGGAAAAGGTGGATTCCTCTCAACCCAAGCCACTCATAGCAGAAATCAGTGCCATTCCTACAAATAAGCGCTTGCATAGCAGCATTGAGCAAGCAGATGACACCTCAGATACTCCTGCTAAACTACCAAAAACTGTTGAACATCGTGATAGAGAGCACAACACCGTTATTATTTCCAGTCTAGGTCCAGAGACTTCTGAAAATGATATTAGAAACTTTTTCAAAGAATGTGGACAAATTGTATCAATAGTTCAAAATGCCGACACGGACTGTGCAATAGTCGAGTTTTTCAGTGAAGACGACACAAAGACGGCATTGACGCGTGACTTAAAAGATCTCAATGGTAGAGAGGTTCGCGTTACCTCTGGATTCAAGACAACGTTATTTGTAACAAACTTTCCTGCGTCAGTGACCAAGGAGTTGCTCGAGGAGTTATTCCAGCAGTATGGCCGTATAATTAGCGTGCGGTTCCCCTCTCTGAAGTACAATTCAAGTAGGAGATTTTGTTATGTTCAGTACATAACTTCAGACTCGGCCAACGAAGCTGTAGACAAATTAGACGGGTCTGACCATTTCGATAAAGAGCAGAAACTTGTGGTTAAAATATCTGACCCCGATAGCAGGCAGAGTCGTTCCGGTGGCTTTGTAGAAGGTAGGGAGTTGTATATCAAAGGGATTGACTTCAATAATGTTGGAGAAGACCTTGTTCGTGAAACATTCGAACCGTATGGGAAAATTGAAAAGCTTCGATTACCGGCCTCGAAGAGACCCGGTCGGCTCCACGATGGATATGGGTTCATTACATTTGCTACTGTAGACGAAGCAAAGTTAGCGTTGGAGTCAACGGATGGCAAAGTAATAGGCGAAAACGGCAGGGCCATCTCTGTGTCCGTAGCCGGGAAACCACCAAACAGAAGCACTAGCACAGCAAAAATTGTAATGAAAGGTAATGATTCCAATAATTCCAAACTATCAGGCGAGCGCATAAGACCGAAAACAGTTTACATTTCCAATCTCGCCGATACGGTGAATCTTGTGCAGCTCAGAACGATAGTAGAGGAATACGGACCACTCAACAAGCTCGTTCTTCGGCCAGATTTGGAGGGCGCAATTGTAGAATATGACTCGGTCGCAGATGCCGGTAGGGCTTCATTGGCTTTGGAAGGACGCGAAATTGCCGGTCGGCGAATCCGGCTGGGGACATCAATTATGAAACCGTCTCTGAAACCGAAACAAAGTATCATGTTTGTGCCTCTGAAGGCACGGCCGAGAAAGCATTAAGTTATTATTTATTTTCGTTTGTATCAGTATATTTTTACTTCACAATCTAGCCGATTGCATTACGCAATTCGGTCAAAACCACAGTTGAAGTCTCCTCCATAAGAAGCCTCTCAATATCCGTTCGCACACGACGTGCATCTGGTAGAATCTTCAATAAGGCAGCTCCGGCACGAGCAGCTTCAACACGAACCTTTTCATGGTTTGCATCGCTTGAACAGACCTGAACGACTTGGCTCCAGAGTTTCAGAAAGTTCTCGGCACTCCTGGCCTTGACGATGACGTTTTTGTCCGAATATAAATTTGCAAGGCTTGTAACATGTTGTGAGACTGCCAGTTTAGTCTTCCAGGTCACAGGTACTTTGCCTTTTTTCAGAGCATTCGATAAGTATTCTACTATAGTGTCAAGTATCTCATCATTATCAGTGATGGTGAAACTCTGAACTACGCCTTGAAGAACCTTCAATCGGACCTCCTCTGATGAGCCACGGGCACCCTCCCCATCATCCATATTTGTATCACCATCAGAGTCCTCGTCGCTTTCTTCTTCGGACTTCAATTCCAGATAGCTGGAACAGACCTCAAAAAACACCTCATACAACTGGATCTGATTCAACTTGGAAATATACTTTCCAACCGCTTGAATCGCTTCCAGCTGATATTGTTTGTTTCGTCTCTTGATCTCTGTCGTTAATATTACATTCAGTTTTTCTACCAATCCTGGAAAAGAGGAAACGCGCTCTTTCATATTGATAGCCAGCATGACAAGAGCATCCAGGACCAGCTCTTTACCCTTCCAACTACGTCCAGCACAGGCTTCAATCAAAATATCAAATAGAGCGCCAATATCATCGGAATTTAAACCACTGTTCGAATCGTTTTCAAAGGCCACAGCGGCCTCCGCAACGCTCTTAGCAGCAACTTGACGTATATCCCACTGCTTACTTGATAAATTGCTTCTTGCAAGTGCAATAATCTCACTGACGTATAACCTGATAGCCCCACTACCGCCTGTATTATCAGACCAAGCATGTTCAAAAGCCTCTCTAACCTGACTGTCGGGGTCATTCTTAGCAATAAAAACAAACGGCAATAAAGCTGATGAAACACTGCTAAATTTGTCAGAAGCATGCTTGGAAATAGCATTAACGCTCAACCCAGCTACCAGTCTTGCTCTCTCACCAACGTCAGGACTTTCGAAGTAGAGTTTTCGAAGGTAGGCAACGTAATCAAGTACTGCTTCAATAGACGCCGGTCGACAGAGGTATCCACAAGAAACAGCGTACGATTGAGACACAAGTCCGTTCCTGTCCATCAATTGTGAACGAGTAGCAGATAACAATGTTTGAGCATAAGGTGCCACCTGGTAAATGTTTCTCATGACCAATGACACAACAACACGACTGGCACCCAGTTTGGAAGGTAGACCAACAGACTTTCTGATAACAGATGATAGCCTTGGGATCAAGGCACCAAGGGATTCGTCGTCTAATCTATCAATCATTTGTTCAATGGCTTCCATCATAGGAGAGCTGCGCAAACTGGACATACGTGAAGCATCTATATCGCTCGTCGTCAGGCCGTATTTATCGGCATTCAGCGCTAGGTAATTCATGGCCTGTGGCTCTAGTGTTGACAACAAGCCAAGCAACTCTTCAATTAATCCAGGTACATACGGTCTCAAAGGAGGACTGTTACTTTTGCACAATTTTAGTAGCGTTTGAAGAGAGAATGACTGCACTTCTTTTGATTCAGACTGAATGCCCGAATTCCCCATCAGGAACGGAATAAGGTCTTTGAGGATGTTAGCAGCCTGCTTTTCTGAGCCAGCACCAGACTGAACATCAATTTGGCGAACCAGCGAAGTAGCCAGCCCACGGGTAAGTTGCATTCCAGCAACTCTTACGCTCTCTTTGATGTCATCAACAACTCTAAAGCTCATGAGCCAAATTTTCTGGAGATGAGATTCATATTGCCCTAATTGTTTACCCTGTAATAGTTCAGATAAAGCCAGAGTACTCGCTTGACGGATACGCCATTCTCTATTACCCATGCTCGTCAGCAATTCGTCTAAAATGGCAAACAAGTTGGAGTTGATCACTGCATTATTGTCTTTAACAAGAGCATTCCAAATTCCTTTCATAGACTCTTGGACCGAACTGCTAGGATCAAACCGATATCTATAAAGCTTCGGGATAAGATTCTTTGCCAGTCTAGGGTTAGAATCAAATAAGTCATCCAAGTTTGCTTTGGCGAATATAGTGTTTAGTCCGAAAGCAGCTCCTTTGCGCGACTGCCAGAGAGAAGAATTTGCAGCCAAGGTCATAAACTTGTAGACCAAACTCGGATCACCGACCTCTGAAGCAAGACTTAGAATATCCTTGTAGGTCGAGATCGATCCATCTCCGGTGTCCAAGACACCTGGCTCGAATAACTGAGTCTCGGCAGTGACGGTTCCACCCGTGAAGGCAGCTTTATCGGCTGTGAATGATTGTACCAAACTACGAATCATGCTATCTTTCAGGCTTTTATCTGCCATATCATATACGATACTCAATCCTCGGGATGCAGATTCTTGAACGATATCGTCTCTATCAACCAAAAATCTCATAAACGTCAGATGCACTTGCTCTAATCTGGACCGGGCCTCTGGTAACTGCCCACAATACCTTGTCAAACTTAGCAACCAGACACAAGAGAATCTACGCAAAGCTGGCTTTGGAGAACGACATTTACTCAACACCTGATCTAGCACATTTCCTAATTGACTTGATGAATGCGGGGTCGATAAGGAGACGCCCTGAATATCTCGGAATCGCTCTCCTAAAGTCGAATCCCATCCAGCGGCCGCAACAGACAGTGCCTCACCACTCATGAACATGAAATCCATCTGCTTACTATTATGAAGCTCGAATATAGCATCGATATACTTCTGCTGCGACTCTGGATCACTACTGCTGCAGATACAACCGACAGCAAATACCGCCTTGTCATTGTCTGCCTTTGCCAGTGTAAGCAGTCTAGTGGTCAGCTCGGGAGTTACGATGCTGGCATTCACAGCTCCGGAGAGTGCTAATTGAGAAAGTGCGTCCACTGCTGCCTCAATAGTTAATGAATCAGTTGCTCTAGTTTGTAGAATAACTTCAGTAATCGCTTTAATAGATTGGGTAAAAATATCTTTCGGCAATTCCCTATTTCGGAGTGCTAGTCGGGAAATGATATAACCAATTGCGTACAGATGGCCACGATGTTTGAAACTGGTGATTGCTCCATTAGCAGAGGCACCTGTGTCTGAGATCCAGTTCTGTATTAATGTGATGATATCTTGCATAGGCACTTCATCACTAGTGATGATGATGGCCAATGCATTGGCTGCAGCTTGGATAAGTCTGGGCTTACCAGAATCAATAAGTGGGATTATTTCTTGAGTTTTTGGAATATTTCGAGAAATAATAGTTGGCCCTGACTGAGATAAGATTCTTAACCAGATGCTTAGAGCGTTTGGTGACTCTAGGTTATTCTGCTTGGCCCCCCAAAGAGCCATATCAATAAACATCATCAGTTGATCCAAAGGAACCTCGGAGTTGATATAGTCACGAAAACAAGCACGAACAGACTGGTCTACTACAATGGCCGACTCGAGAGTGGTATCCCAGTTCTCTTCGTCTACAAGTAACACGGTCCTTTTACCACTTACTGATTGCATGACCAGTATCTGTTCTAAGAACACTAGTGCTGCATCAAAGACATTGAGCGACGTTTGAAGCTGAAGTCCGGTGGCGCTCTGTACAAAGAACTTTTCATGGATAATTTCCAACATAGCTCTGAAAGCAGGGAACTCAATGTTGGTCAGTGATTGGCTACCGTAAGCTGAATTGGCATTGTGGAACCAGTAAGGGTGCAAACCACGTTTGGCTTCTTCAATTACATCTGGCCGGTTATCTCTATGGAGCCCTAGCAAACAAAGTAGTCTGGCCATGGCATTATCGAATGGAGCAGCGCGAATGGCGTAACGGATTGCGACATATTTACAGCCCTGATCCGAAGTACTATTGGACAAATATGAAAATAACAACTCATTAAGTGCTGGTCTAGTATCCAATGATATGACGTCCAATACAGGTAATATTTCGGATAAGGCTTCCTGAATGGACGGCTTCATATCGGGAGAGTCCTTGGCTAAACTTTCAAATAAGAATTTGATAAGCCCAAGACTGTCACCCTGGTCATTTCCTGTATGGACATTCAGGATCTGTGGAACTCGTCTTACTAAGGCACCCAACGTTTCGTAAGTCTGTCTGCGTAAAGATGAGGTCTGCACATCGTTGGAGGCCGAGGATCCAGATCTAAGCCTTGGCCAGCCGGTGGAAATGATCCATTCATAGAGTTTAAGTGCCAAATCACTGGCAAATCGCTCCAACTGGTCATCACTGGTGTTCCTAGATATGGCTCTAATTAATTCTACGCCGGCCTTCATACTTTTGATATTGCCTGACTCAAAACAGATATTAATCAACTGACCAGGACCACCCGGTTGATTAACTGCGAGCTTCGATCTACTGATGAGTTGAACAATATGTGTCCGGATAGACTCCTTAACAGGAGGTGTTGCATCGTCGCCTAGAGCAAGGAAATACAGCCTATCCACGACTTCTTTACTCTCCAGATCAATTTGGGGAATGACTCGTTTTAGGGCCTCTTCTGCTGGTCGAAATATATTGGTAATCCGGTCATGACTAGCAACTAGCAAGGGGAAAAAAGTCAGTACCGAAGTAAATGAGGAACCACTAGAACCGTCAGAGGTCTTGGGAGCTAAAAACGCGCCAGTTAATAACATTTTATTCAGAACATTTGCCCTTGCTTCGGACAATCGCGCATCAGTTAGATGATTGCGGTTATTATTGGTCATGAATTTAAACGATTCAGATGATAACCCACTGCATCTAATACTCAATGATGAACCATCGTCCTCTCTGACATTTCCAAATGCGCTCAAATCTAAGTTGAATAAATCAACAAATCTATCAGCAAGGAACCTTGCATCCTCAGGTCGGACATCAAACCCAAAATAAGCACTCAAATTGTCGTCTTCCACTGATCCTCGAGGAGGAATTTTCCATATCCTCAGCAGTTTCAGAAAGATGGAGAACTGCACTGAAGCATGCGAAAATGATGACTTTGAGATGTTTTTGACAATACCAGGTAGCAGGGGCTTTAATCTCTTGTCCGTCGTTAGTAATGGCGCATGGATTTGACCAATATTCCAGCAAACTTACATCATCGAGCTCTGTAGATGTATCGACCGTTTTTTGAATATAAATCAGATCAAATGTCTTCATCATTGACTTTTCGCCAGGAATCTTGTCATCATGGAACTGATTCAACAACGCTTCAACAGGTAAAGAAACATTCCTAATACAGTTAGAAAATAATAAACAAATTGTAAACGCTTGTGAAATATCGCTGCTTACCCAGATCGAGTGCGAAGGTTAACATGCTGACAAACTTCAATCACCTTTGCACGAACATTAGCATGGGGCGAATTCAGCTTCAAAAGTAATGGTGGTAAATATATGTTTAACAATGTGGATAGCTTTTCTTCAGTACTGGCCAGAGCAATTCTAAGCTCCACCTTATTAATCAGCGAAATCTCTGCCTCGGCCATGTTGGACTTCAGTGTTGATGTCAGTAGTGAACTGACAAGAAGAGGTGTTTACCTAATGTACCAACCAGCAGGTTCGAGCATAGGTTTACGCGGCTGGTCAGTACGGAGGCGGTGGCAACCCACCTATATATTTGATTTAGATAAAGTATAAGCAAAAGGTTTTTTATCAATTATGAGGGATGATGTAGAGTGGATTGAGAATGGACAATACTGATTGAAGAGGTTTGTAAGGCGACAGTTGCCTATCGAGCAGGCCGTTGTTAACGGCTCACGCCATAAGTACAAGTCGTAGGATATAACTGTAGTATATAGTTATATATATGATTATGAATGGTATAAAACCAGTGACCTTTACAAGTTACTACGAGTACCTGGTTTATACCATGTCGAATTTATTATTCACTCTGATGTCAGTGTGATAACTCGAGTAGCTGGGGCAGACGATCTTCAAAAGATAAGATAAGATCTTGCTCTTTTTAAAGTGGTAGGGATCGTCCCCGAGTCGTCTTCCGTCGTCGTCCTGAGAATGTGATTCAAGAGGGCACCAGGTGTTGACTACCTTGAAAGATTACCTTTATATCAGCTAAGGACCGATCCCTGATTAGCTGATAAGAAGTGGGAACCCCATCGAAACGACTTTTTGGGTCCTGTGACTTTGTGCATCTTCCCCACCTCTGTCGTACTTCTGTACCTTGAAGGATCTTAAACGAGAAGCAAGCTCGTACCGTAGTGGCGGCAGATTCTCGTATAAATACTCGTGGGGTGGTCATGTCATATCCAATTTGCTGAGAACGATACAAGGATGAATGGAAACTATCTTCTTACTAAACTTCCCTTGGAACTGAGCAGCAAGATATTTGGATTGCTTGATTTGCAGGATCTTTGGCAGTGCTTGTTTGTATGCCGGTATTTCTATGTCACTTTACGGTATGGCCCATTAGTGGTCCCTTTGGTCAATTTGCAAACCATGGATCTATCATGCATTCGACAGCTAAGATTCTTCTTGAATGTGATCACAAATGATTGTCACAAACCGATCGAGTCTCTCCGAGTTGATAGTTATCGGTTGGGACTCGCTAGTAGTGATGGTCCAACCTATCGAGATTCAATGGGCTGGCTAATAGCCGACTATAAAATACAAAAGTTGGAGTTGTTTTTACGTGGAAACGGAGTACTAAATATATTTCAGGATCTTGGTGGTCCTCTTGAATCTCTCCAAGAATTAAATTTTTGTCTTAACGGAGGGCTTTCTTTGGACATAAATGGATTGCAGATATTGGCATGCAAAGCTCCAAATTTGCAGACACTGAAAATAGATGCCCCCAATGGTCTTCATATGGCGCCTTATACGGGTAGCAAGTCATTTGAGAAACTGACTTTGCTGAGAATAATTACTGGCACGAGACATGCGAGATTTGACTGGAGAGCGGTGTCTACTCGGGATGACATTCTTTCAAGCCTTGTCGCCAAAATGCCGAATCTGCGCTCACTGGCGCTTCTGGGGCGGTTTTTCGAACAGCCAGTTAAGCCGCCATGTCTCAAATTTATAGATTCCGCCAGCAGACTGACGTCGCTGGGAATCGAAATACCCGATCGACATCAGCACAAGCTTCCCCTAATCGGAGACGGACCTGGAGCCGCGTTGTTGACTGAGATTTGCATAAAGATAGATAGTGTATCTGTGTTGCTGGGACATCAAGAAAACAGGCTACAAAATGTCGAGAGCTTATATTTCCAAGGATCAGGGTGTATTCATGCAATGGATTTTTATGGCATTGGTGAGAATTTAAAGAGATTATTTCTGAAGCCATGCGCCGACCCAAATGAAGTGGTGAATATCTGTAAAAAATGTCCAAACCTGGAGGAGCTGATAGTATTCGGGTTGGTGGTGCCGGTTAGTTGGTTGGTTCAAGTGTCACGTTTGAATTACAACCTCAGATCAGTATATCTAGATTCTTTTAGTAGTGAAGATGGGTATGATTCAGACGCACTCAATGATACTGTCAGCTCCCTGGCTGTTTATTTGTCTAGCAAGGTAACCAAACACGACCTTGAAGTTTGCAATTATCACGGTTTCAAGGTATATGATGGGTACAGCTGGTCTCTGAATTTCGACAACGGTCCGTATGGAGACGATAACTGGTTCAAGTTTTGACATACCCCTGAGTGGTAGCGATAGGGGTTGGGGTTCGATGATAAGCCCCTCCTTATGTACGACGACTAACATTATTTATTATTATATGTTATTTCTCCAATAGGACAGGAGCGGCGATTGTAGAAGTCAAGGAGTTAAGGAGCGCAACTGTCGGCCGCGTAGATAGTCTAATCGCCAGTGGCACAGCCTTCACAGCCAATCGGATCCATTTCGTCCTCGTATCTACGGGTGCGGAGGCGCCAAGTCACTTTCCTGGTCATTTATCCCTGCTCGGCCCGCCGGTCCAGAGTGACGCCTCTCTCCATGTTTCCGCTATAGTCTTGGCTGTCGCCGTCGCCGTCGCCATCGCAGTGACCGTAAAACTCCCAACCTTGACCAGCACGCGACAGTTATTCCTAGGCCGGCTAGCTTGTAGCGCTGCTGGCGCCTGTGGCGCCTGTGGCACCTCTTTTCCGCAGGAAATTAAGCACGCAATCTCAAATACATATTTTGTTAACGGGATTTTCCGCTCTGCCGCTGTCTCCTGTAGGCTACTAATTAGGTCTACAGTCGTCTGACAAAAAGGAAAAAAATTGCCTGGGTTATTATTATCATTATTATCTTAGACAGAAGCCACTCAATTCCAACATAAAAAAATATACATCACTCACCGGGCAGGCAAGACACGGACTGGGCTCAGTCAGCAATCGGCCAACGACCGCGCCTTTCGCATTTTTCTAGGATTCTTTTCCTTGTTCCACTCTTTTTGGGTGAACTTTGAAGGAGACGAGACCGTCTGTCACGTTGAAACGGTGTCATACAATTGGTAGTAGCTGTGTGTGTATCGCAACTGCTAAAGTTCATTGATCATTTGGATCCGTTATTTTTTTTTGTCCTTCCATTCACTTGCCTTGTTTTGTGACAATGTGTGTACTTTAACCTTTATCACCAGTTTCTCTGTACTTTTGTTTGTGCTCTGAAGCATAATTGTTCGGGCCCATCTAGCAACAGACAGTGTTTGTCGTAAAATCTGAGGAAGAAACAATCATGAGTTCTAATCCTTTTTCTTCTTCTGCTGGAAACGAGCCGTTTGGCACCATGGCTCCACCTGATGATGACAAGGACTTCTCGCCTCATAATAGGAATTACTCGTTGTCGGCGTTAGTATCTACGTTGTCAGCTTCATCTTCGGTGTCGGGAGAAATGTCCAACCAATGGATTCCTGAAGAGAATTATAGCGACATTACGGCTGCTTCCAGACAAATATCAAAAGCTTCCTCAACAGCAACTATCAATAATTATAATGGTGGTACTGACAATAGCTCGAATCCAGGTAGTACGCCGTCGGGTGGTGGTGCTCCTCATCATTCCGCAGGCAGATTCAAACATTATCATAAACCAACCATTTCAGACTCGCCAACACTGGTGTCTTTATGCCAGACATATATTGATGAAGAAAACATAGAAGGATTGGCCCGTATAGCTCGAAATAAAGGCCTGCCTCCAGCGCTGCGCCAATATGCTTGGCCTTTATTATTAAAAACTCATCCATATTCGATTTCCCCGTCGATTGTTGCTGAATATCCCGGATCTACTAATAGCAGTGATGAGTTGGTTCCTATCAAAAGAATCCGTGGAGATATAGCACGGTACCGTAAGCGATTAAAACAACAGCAAGAAGCTGCCTTGAGAAAATCCGCTGGTACTAGCAAGAGCACGAGCAGAACTGTGTCACGGTCATCAACGGCATCAACACAGACTCCAGACACCGCCTCGTACAGTAGTAATAAGGCCGAGGTCGCTGTTCATGCATTTCTTGCCGAAGGTTTAGAGGACCAGCGATACGAGGTGCTGGAAGATGCCATTGAGAAATTCTTGAACAAATGGGGCGCTAGTATTCCTTATGAATCCGGTATGACTTGGACTGCGTTTGCTTTGGCTGATTGGGTGGATCCAGTGTATATTTTGGATTTGAAGAATCCTCGGAAAAGGACTAGGCAGGAGCAGCATCATCAGACAGGAAGCTCTGAATTATCGCAGTCGCCATCTCCGTCGCCTTCCTTGTCCCCTTCTCCATCTCAGTCATCAGCCACATCTGCGTCACCATCTGAAAGCAGTACCCCTGAACTGACTCCAATCGGAGTTTGGGAAGAAGACCATTTGCAACAGTCATTTGCAAAAGTGTTTGAACAGTTTATGTTGGTGTTGTTTCATGCTCCTCCTCTAGGCGCCGATGGGCCATCTGGACCTTGTGACTCTCCATTATCGCAAAGGATCTCGTCGTTTTTATCTATTTTCAGAAAACTTTTGCCCGAACTCAGCGATTATTTCGATGAAGAAGACGTACTATCCAGTATTGGAGGAGATGAATGGCTTCTATGGTGGGTTAAATGGATGGGGGCCAAGGTATGGAATAAATATGACCGAGGTCGCGTATGGGACATGTATTTGGGGTGGCGGACCAACAATTACGATCATACAGACACCGACTTGGGAGTAGACCCCTTTTGGAGTCCAATCGAGCTAGAATCAGATGCCATCCTTGCTCCTCACGTACAACACTTGTTTGTATGTTTTGCGATGCTAAAATCCAAAAGCCACACGCTGTTTGAGTTGGACCAAAGTGAGATTCGCCAGTGTTTGACGCAGGTTTCCAAATGTAACGATATGGAGTCGATTGTACAGGAAGCTGGTGAAGCATGGCGGTCGTGGCAGTGGACGGAGGAGAGTGAAGAAAATGATGATTAGCACGGCGGTCGTGGCAGTGAGCACGAGAAAGCAAACAAAATGATGATTGACTCCCATCTATACATATATATAATGACTTTTGATAATTTATGATTGTTATGAATAACTGCGCGAGCCAGTAATGAAAATGTTATTTAAATTTCATTTCGTTTACGGGGGTGGTGATAATACCTCTTCTCTATATATAATGTACAAAACAACCCATGATACCAGCAAGGAACGTAGGAAGGGGGGATGGAGAACACAACAAAAAAAAAAAAAACACTGAAACAGAAATTATAGAAAGAAAAAAAAACATAGACTCAAACAGTAGATATTAATATTTGCACAACCGATGTCAACGGGAGAGGGGTAACATGCAAAAAATGCAACGATAAAATCAAAAGGAAAAAAAAAAAGATTAAACGAGCGATCTTTCTATTTTCTTTTCGTTTGAAGCTGTAAATGCAAAAAGTGAGTGGTGGTTATCTCCCTCTCGATCTGCCCCGGCCCGATCCTACACCAGCAGCCCTCGCTCCGACACTAAGATCATCCTCTTCAGCAGCCATAATTGCATGAGAAGAACCTCCGCCGCCAAATCCACCGGCTGCTACCGCTAGGAGGTCAGCATACCATTCATTGTTCAAGGACGCGAATTCCTCATGTTCAGTATTTTTCAGAATATTGGCCTTTTCAATGCGCCACTCATTGGCTACGTCTTCAAAGCCAGCAGCCCATACTCTGTCTCTCATCTCTCTCAGTCGCTGTTCCTTATGCTGTCTCTCTTCTTCCTGAGCCATCCATTCCATATGCTTCAAATCATCTGAAGATGGTTCATAAATGTGCCAAATCGTGTAATGAGGAAGGCCAACCACCGAATAGCCCATGCGGCGACACATTTTGCCAAATCCTTCAGTTTCGGCATGTTTTTCAAACGAAAATGCTGGGAAATGAGCCCCACTTCGGAAAACACTGGCCTTGGCAAGAATCGATACACCTCCAATGCCGTCGAGTTCCATTTCAACCGTTGGATCTCCATAAGGATCACGTAGATAAGCTAAATGAGGTCTCCAAGTAGCGTATTCAACATAACCCTCTACAATGACGGCATCTTCATCCAACTGATCAGCCAGCTGAAGAGAAGTTTCTGATTCTTGCCATGAATTAAGATCATAGGGTTGTTCATTACCTAGCCAATCAGGTAAAGGTCTCCAAACATTTGGAACAATGACATCTTTATCATGCGACATGAGATCTTCCAAAATGGTTGGTGGTACTGTCTGAACATCAGCGTCTCGCCAATATACCCAAGAATGGTATGGCTTAAGAGCCACACCAAGTAACCAATTTCTGGCTCTGGCCATCAACTTTCTTCTAGGTCCTTGAGCCTCGAATCCATGACGATCAGAGAATCCTTGACCAATAGCTTGACCGAAATCTTTTTCGTAAATATCAATCGTACCGAATCTCTGTGCAGGATCGGGATGTTCCTGTAAAGTAATCAGATGATCTCTTAAATCGCCCAAAGTATTATCCTTTGAATCCGAAACTAGAAACGCCAAATCAATTAGATTGTGAGGATAAGTGAGGTTGGACATGTGGCCAAAGAACATATTCAAATGTGGAGCAGCATCTCTGAGCGGGACAAGATACAAGACACGCTCGTTTTTTAACCATCCTTGGCCAGTTCCCTTGCTATCAATCAAGTCATAGTGAAATACAGAGTCGATATTGGGATCGTCTTCCATCAGAGTACTGCTAACAGTAAAGAATCCCGGTACACGCACGGCAGCACGAAGACCAGGGAAAATAATCAGAGTCAAGATCAAGACTGGCAAACAAACAATGTATATCAATTTGCGAGGCGAGGCAGCTGATTGTGACAGCTTGAACCACGCCGAATGCTTTTTCGGAGAACTCCTAGGATGGAATTTCATAAACGGGCCTCCATAATGATCAAACTCCGAGCTTTTGAACGGTAGACTCATTGTTGGTAGTTGTTAAATGCGACACTAACGGCACTTTCTCCGCAAGCTTGTACTAAGATATAATGGGTGATGGTGATAGTGGTGTTATTACAAGACTTGTGATAATAAATTAAGTGAAAGACAGTTATCATATACGTGTGGAGTATGTGATAACAAAACGAGTAATCGTGCTGATATGGCGTCCACACAGATGACCGCGACAACCGTTGCCCAACAACAACAACAACCTTGATTAACTTTGTCAACACCAGGTATCTCTTTTCCTATATGCCGCAGACAACAGGACTTTGTTCGATTATGTCCTGAGTATGTTTTTGCTTAGTTCGTCCGCCCGACCCGATATTAAAGTCAAAAAAAAAAAACCAGTCAACAGGCACGTAGTCCAAGTCCAGTTGATCGAAAAGTTCTGCCGCCAGCCAGTCCAAACAAAATAACCGGCGTTATCAGAAAACACAAAATAGATAATCCGCTACTAACAAGTTTTGGCGTGTGTCGTCGTCCTAGGTATACAGACAGTACGTGGCTCTGTCCTGTGCGTTTTTTTTTCCGGTGATTTGATTGTTTGTTTGATTACCTGCTCTCGCTCATGTAACAAACAGGTATCTATAGCGTTACTGGGGCGGGTAAGGGTGTGCGGAATACGTCGCCGTCTTCGTGTTCGCTTATTTTTTTGTTTTCTGTGCGAGCAGTCTGTTTCAGATGGTGCTGACAGTAATAGTGGTTCCCGTGTTTGGTATGTGTGCCGGATTGGGTGGCCGGGTAAACGACGCAGAGAGACGAAGGGGTGTGCTATATACACATACACTGGATTAAGAATCCCTGTTCCTGCGTCAGTGAGGAATCAGTTGTGCCGTATGGATCTACTATGAGGAATGTACTATGTACAATGTAGAATGTTGGCGTTTGATCAAAGGGTACTCTGAAAGCAGAGCTACAAAAATACAACCAAGACCTGATCTATTAAAAGTATAAAACAGCATGTATGTATTTGCTTAGGCCGATTTGCCAATAACTTAAATTACTATGACCATGGCAATAGCTTTCAAGACCCAGGACAAGGGCATTAAAGCGTAGAATGCTTATTGCAAATGAGGCGTGTGGATGTGCAGAACAAATATATCGAGGACGGACTGGTTCAATCATTAGTGATCACAACGCGTACGACGGGCGTCGAGTTTCCAAATCCAGGTGTCCAGTAAACCAGAAGAACTCCTAACGAGCGAAGCGAGCTACGGGTCTGGGCAGAGCCCAGCCGCCGGAGGCAGAGCCTGGAGGAGGAGTACCCGCGCGCGGCTACGCAGATGGCGATGGAGTTTTAGTTCACGATAAATAAATGAGTTTGAAGTAGCGAGCGACAGAGTAGCGACAGTTGGATAGAAATAGGAATGCAGTGTTCGAGTAAGTGTTGGGGAATTAGTGTGGGTAGATGGAAAGTTTGTGTAACTAACGAGGTTTGTAGTATCTGGGGAGGTGCCTCGGCATCCCGTGGTGACGAAAAAAGGGCATATTTACGAAAAGTCGCTGCTGGAGACATACGTGAGAGAGACAGGAAATGACCCAGTGACAGGCGAGGCTCTCAGTTTAGAAGATGATGTGATTGAGATCCAGACTGGTGGTAAGGCCAGTGGCACGACGGCCAATGGATCGTCGGCGGCAATTGTTCATCCTAGACCGCCGACGCTGACGTCGATTCCATCTCTGCTGTCGTCGTTGCAGTCGGAATGGGACTCGCTCATTCTGGAAACCTTTTCGCTAAAACAGCAGCTGCTGAAAACACGCCAGGAGCTGTCATCGGCGTTGTATATTAACGATGCAGCGGTCCGAGTCAGCGCGCGACTCACCAAGGAACGAGATCAGGCCAGAAGTGAACTAGCAAAGCTTGCCGCTAGTTTAGGAGTGTCGGCCAATGGGACGACAAGTGGTATGGAGGTTGACGAGCAGACGAGTGCTGGGCCAGTTAAGCTGCCATGTCAGATAATCGAGCAAATCACTTTGAAATCACAGCAACTTGCGAGTGCTAGGAAAGCGAATTCCAAAAAGGACCTACCGAAGGATTACGCTTCTGTAGACGACCTTGGCCAATATGGCGAGTCTCATAAAACCAAGCAGTTGTTTTCTTCGGTATCACATTTGTCTGTTAATGACCACACGGACCATGTGCTCACTGGAGGCGGCAAGTCTCTTGGAGGCATCTTTTCCATTTCTGCAAAAGCCCTGGTCGGGGACAATTTCCACGCTGGCGGAATTATAACCGGCACTTGCTGGGCTACTACTACCTCAACTTCGAACGATTCGTTTGTAGTTGCAACTAAATCAGGTACTGTTGACTTTTATCAATCGACCGACCAGACTCTGCCTTCGAAATCCATCACTATATCATCAGGGAGCGCGCTAACAGACATTGTCTGTCTTCCGGTAGGAAATCTGGCTGTAACTTCTGACAAGAACGGATTTTGGTATATTGTGGACTTGGAGTCTGGCTCGGAACTGCATTCAATCAATAATGGCAGTGACATCTCGACGCTGGCGGTTCATCCAGATGGCGAGCTGGTAGCCGTGGGGTCAAGTGATGGCAATATTCGTATCCACAAGATCACTGACGACGATTTCAGCGAACCTGCTGCTGTATTCGCCACGGCGGCCGGAGACGCTACTACGGCCGCCGATAACACGGTTAGCAGTCTGTCGTTTTCTGAAAACGGCTACTGGTTAGCAGCTGCTTGCACCAGTCTACCTGGCAAAGTGCAGATCTGGAATCTACGCAAGCTGACTCTTCTAACTGTCGTACCTTTTGAATCCCTCGAGTCGAGCGTCATTTCATCTGTTAAATTCGACCAGTCTGGTCTGTATCTCGCAGCAGCGTCTTCGACTGGAGTAGAAGTCGCTGCTTATAATAAGCCCGAGAAATCGTGGGTTGCGGCCGTCATGACGGCTCCAGTTGGATCCGTCGATATCGGCTGGGCCCACAACGCAAAATCTCTAGTCTGTATAACGTCAAAGGGGAGTATTCATATTCTTGAAAAATTATAGACATGTAATTTATGTACACTACTACACTATACGTACTATCTTTCATCACGATGTCTGGATGACACTTGATGAGGACTTCCGTGGCTTTAATTTATGTACACTACTACACTATACGTACTATCTTTCATCACGATGTCTGGATGACACTTGATGAGGACTTCCGTGGCTTTAATTTATGTACATTACTACACTATACGTACTATTCTTTCATCACGATGTCTGGATGATACTTGATGAGGGCTTCCGAAGCTTTAATTTATGTACATTACTACACTACACGTACTATCTTTCATCACGATGTCTGGATGACACTTGATGAGGGCTTCCGAAGCTTTAATTTATGTACATTACTACACTACACGTACTATCTTTCATCACGATGTCTGGATGACACTTGATGAGGACTTCCGTGGCTTTAATTTATGTACATTACTACACTACACATACTATCTTTCATCACGATGTCTGGATGACACTTGATGAGGACTTCCGTGGCTTTAATTTATGTACATTACTACACTACACATACTATCTTTCATCACGATGTCTGGATGACACTTGATGAGGACTTCCGTGGCTTTAATTTATGTACACTACTACACTATACGTACTATCTTTCATCACGATGTCTGGATAACACTTGATGAGGGCTTCCGTGGCTTTGGAGCCAAGGATACCTTTACAGTTGACGAGACTGCTCTTGAAGACTTGCGAACTGGAGGCGGTTGATTGATTCTACCGGCGCCTCCTATTTTCGAGGGTGGTGATAAAGATCGCTGCCTAGGGATATTCAGCTTTTCAGAACCATAATCATGGCTCACTACATTGCTTCGATCCACTTTTTTTGGCAGTCTTCTCTTGGGACCACGAGCTCTCTGCTTCGTCATATGTGTAAGTTGTCTATGAGCGGTGGATTGGGAGCCGATCTCAGAGTTATCAAGCGTTGTTGCCTTTTTAATCTGTGGAGGTCGCGGTTCAGACGGTCCTCTCATTAATGCCGACGCGAGATCATCCTGGAAGCTCCTGGGAGACGGTGCTGGCGGCGGCAGCAACGCCTGGGAAGTCTCTGAGATGTTCTTGGTTCTTCTTATTGGTGGTGATGGTGCTTTCTTGTGAAAGTCGCCCTTTGTTTCAGATAAAGGCTGAATAGTATTGGAGCGCCTCAGACTGGCTTTAGCCTGTTCGAGACTATCTTTGACTTCATCTTTGACAGGTCGCTTGGTAGGAGAAGAAGACCTTAGACGACGTAGCTGCTCAATGGCTTCGATTGCGGGTTTCTCTGTCACTGGCGGTGGACTGGGCTGTTTGAGACGACGCAACTGCTCAACAGCTTCAATTGTCGGCTTCTCAGCCACCGGTGGTGGACTGGGCTGTTTGAGACGACGCAACTGCTCAATAGCTTCAATTGTAGGCTTCTCAGCCACCGGTGGTGGACTGGGTTGTTTGAGACTGCGGAGCTTTTCAAGAGCCTCCATCGTGGGTTGTGACTTGGGTGGAGGTGGCGAGGGCGATCGAAGTTTCACCAGTTGATCCAGCGCTTCAATAGTTGGCTGCTCTTTTGGTCGCTGTGGCGAGGGTGCACGGAGACTGCGAAGTCTTTCAATAGCTTCAGGCGCTGGTTTAGCGGCCACCAGTGGAGGAGGTATACCGCTTGGACGAGGTTTTTTCAGAGCGACTAAAGTGCTCGATGGCAATGCAGAGGGGGTATTTGGAGATGGTTTGATGGTCGGCCTCAACGAACCAGGTGAAGAACTAGTATCGCTGCCAACTAACGACAATGGACGTTCCTTTGGCTTTTCGTTGTACTCTGTGAGTGTCGACGCAGAAGCAGGCCTCAAGCCTGATAAAGCAGGGCTACGCGGGACGGGAAATGAAACTGGTGGTGAGCTTCCTACAAATGGAGATTTCGTGGGCGATGGAGTCCTAAAACTGCCTGGACCACCGTGACCCAGTGGATCTGGCGTTGATGGACCAGGGCTGTTTTTCTTTAAAGCGCTCTCTAACCAGGACGTCTGTCGTACTGGGCTTAGTCTTCTCGAGTCATACTGCAGTGAGTGATTGTTTGCAGTAACAGGTCTTCCCCGTGGGTTAGCAGCCGTGTTGAAGTCTTTATCATCATCGTTGTATTTGCTAGTAGCAAATGGCTTGATAGAAGAGGATGGTTTAGGAATCGGTAATGGGCGCGGGGGAAACGGTGGACCTATATCGTCGTCAGCTGGCCGTCTGGGAAACGGTGGACCTATATCTTCGTCAGCTGGACGTCGGGGAAACGGTGGACCTATATCGTCGTCAGCACTAGTGATATTATTTACGCCAAGTGAGGGTGACTGTGTCCCCGGCGTAACAGTACCACGCTTACTGGGCGGAATCGGGGGCGACTTCTTGGCTGAAGATGGTGGGACTGTTGGATTTCTACTAAACTTTAGTCCCGGTGGAGTTGGGGTCGGCATAGAGCCAGTTTGGGCTTGATTTGTCGGCGTTTTATTGTTAATCTGGGATGAAGGAGAGTTGCCAGCACTCCTCAGAGTTCCTTCTCTTTTCAGCAGGGCACTCTGTACAAAGCCACCTGCGCCCCTAGTAGGACTTCTTGAGAGAGATCCGGTGGGGGATGGAGACCTGGTCTGTAGAAACGGCACTGGAGATGATTGAGTAGAGCTCAAAATCGGGGTTCGTCCCTTTTCAAGGTAAAGAGGTCGTCTTTCCACAAATGTGCGTGCAGATGAGTCCACTGGAGATAATTTGGGCAACACGGGGGTATTTGGGCCAGGCGTAGACGTATCAGAGGATTCTTGTAAAGGGAGACTCGGCAGCACTCGAACCACATTATCGCTGTTTCGGAGATTAGGTGGTAGTGCCTTGGCCTGTTCTTCAATATCTTTTCTTTCCCGCTCTTGGGAATCTTTTTTGGCCTGTTCTTCGCGTTTTTTACGTTCTTTTTCGAATTGCAGTTTAAGATATCGCTCATGTTCATGTTCCTGACTGCCTCTCAGTTCTTTTTCCAGCTGATCTTTGAGCAAATTGTCCTGTTTGATTTCCTTCTGATCATTTTGCTGCTTATCTTTGTCTGTTTGGATGTTACCGTCTCGTTTATATGTCTGGTAACCCAGCAGATCCTTCTTGTTCGACCTCGTTCTACCCCTATCCTCTTCTTTCTCGTCCTTTTCCACAAGAGCAGCAGCTTGTTCCTTTGCTTCCAATTGCTTGTTTGCCTGCTCCCTCTTTAATAATGCCTCTTTCCAGGCAGGAATCTTTGGTGCCTCGACATGTTTGGTTGCACTAGGAAACAAAGATATTGTAGCAGTAGGACCATGTAGAAACTCAATAGTGTCTTTAATCTCCTGTTCCTTGGATTTAGTCTTGCTGTTTCCATCAGTAATGTCCAGTGATGAGACATTCTTTGAGAGATGGTCCACATTGACATCACTTTTCAATGGAGACAGGGATCTAGCTCGCTCGGCTCTCAAGGCCTGGCGTCGCTTCCTGCCCTCTTGAATCTCATGTTCCAACTGTTGAGTCCGTAATTCGTCTTCACGGTCCGTTTTCTCCCCCAACTGTCTGATCCTCAATAGAAAGTCATTAACCTCGCTAGCCTCTGAAGCTGAGGATTCCATTATTGATCTACAAACTATCTGTTAGTATGTGTGTATATGGTGGACCTGAATAATACTTACCGAAAAAGAAGAGTATCAAGCGTCGTCCTGTAACTTTATCTGCAAATATCGAGTGGATAGATGGATGGTGACTGAGAATCTGTCTCCTGTGTTGATGTGTGATTTCCTTTTGTTTACAAACTCTAGTTAAAGATGATGCATATCGAAATATCGTTTTAACGCGTTCATTTACCTCGTTATAAACTTAGATTGTATGAGCTCTCCAGTTGGAAAGGCGACGACGATCTTGCTCTGCGAATTATCAGATGAGTAGGGATTGAGTCAGCGGAACCCAGCCGGGTGATTTTGTCGGGATGTATGAGGTGTCAAATCAGCTCGCCATCTAATCTTGACTCGGTCGTGGAATGGTGGCATTGGGTAGATGTCTGAGAATTGGACGTGAGTTTCACCGTCATACCGCGTAGGTGGGGGTCATGAGATTGTGGATATCATCAGGCTCTATCTATTAGACCCTTGAGTCTTCTAGGCGGGGTCCGCGAGCGAGCGTGCGCTCTACATTGCAATTGCGTGCCCACCGTCAGATCCAACTTTCAACAAGAGATGGAATATAAACATTTATAGATGGAAACAATTAATTATCAACTGTGGGCGTTTGCATGATAATATTATTGTCTGTACTTCATGTATACAATGAAAACAAGGTCAGGGGAACGTTAATTGAACTATAAAAAGGACATGTCTTGTATCTGCTGCACGATTTCTACACTTGGAAGCTCATCTATATTCATAACATGCTTTCGCTTGACGTATATAATTGAATACAGTAGCCTGTTTATAGCTAATGGAGCCCGGAAGATCTTGCTGTATTTTCAGAGCTAATATGCTTGACCTCAGCAGTGACAAAGGACCTTTTCCTCACGAAATATGAAAAGTATGCCACATGCAAGGTCAGGATATAATGTGTCAACCACCACTAGACACCAGAGCGTTGTATCACGCCAGAGTAAGATCCACTCGCCAACTGATAGAGTGATAAAGACAACCTTAACTATCAATGTTAGTAAAGGCACGAGTTTTAGTTTCAAGTCGACAAAATCCACCACCACCACCAGTTCACAGTTATCGTCTCGACCAACTTCTGCAACAACCATAGTTACTCCAGTCAACATATCTCCTCAATATAACCCGGGTCGACCGTTATTTCCTAATTGCACATTGTCGTCGACTTCTTGTTCATCTGGAGCAGTGGCTCCTCCTCTGCATATCGACGGCCCAGAAACCCCTCCTGCCCCAACTATAGCTGGCTCCGTTATTGGATCTGTTGCTGGTGTCACTCTGATCGTAGTCACAATAATTTATATAATCATCCGGAAAAGGACCCATGTTCAAGCACCTCCAACCGGCCCAAAGCATTCACACTCTCTCAGTTCGCTATTTTCAACAGTATTAACACCAATCTTGCTACCTTTTACATCTGCAAACACGACTCATGAACCACTTGGTTTTCGGTATACCGATTATTCTTGTCCCCCTGAAACGGGAACGGCAGCAGCAGCCACAGCATCATCATCATCATCAAATGGTCAACATTGGCGTACCAGTCATCGTAGATCCAGATTGGGCTTTTCAACATGTCTTTTGAGCAATGCTCAACATGGTCATGATCATAATAGTTATTCACAACTACCGTCAAGAAGGCGGATTCAACCAATTATAACAACAGTCTCCACAACAACCTCCACAACCGCACCCGTACCACCTCAGCTGTACCAACCATATGATCCCGGGTTAGCAAGATATCTAGAAGAAGCAAGGCCCATATCACGAAGCAGGTTTACTGAAACCGGTAGTCTTTAACAAATCAGTCCTAGACTGTGCGCGAGATTCATCTTATGTTCTTTGCAAAAAAAAAACATATCATAAATTAACAGAATAATTTAAAACAAACAAAAAAAAACCTGCCAGTGTGAACCTCGTGGCGGTGGTGGCCAGAGCATGCACGGGTAATTGAATCCCATAAACTCGTGCATCTAGCATGCATGCAAACATGCATTATCATCTATCAGCGGCATCGCGATAAGGACAACAGAAAAGAATTATGCACAGTATACGGAGCGGGCTCACTCGATCCGATATGGAGACTAGAAAGAAGTTTCAGAGAATACCGTCAGGCCGGTGCTATCGCGGCAGGCGGAAAATAAACCAAATGCATACAGACAACCACCGTTACTGAACCTGTGTAAGAGCTTTAACTTCTAATATGAATTTCCCTTCTTTATATTGTTCATTAACATCATACGATTTGACATAGGTCCATCCAACGTTGGTCGCACACACTTTGCATTGGATATCCTGGACTCTGTACTCTCCCGTCATCATTTTGCGCTCTTCTATATCTGCTCGATCTACATTGACTCTGAAGTTGTTAGCACAAAATCACTCTGGCACTCACAATACTTACACGTTCTTGAATAGATATGCTTCACCCAGTCTTCCTCTAAAATTCTAAAACCATGTTAATACAAGTTCGACTGTCACGTTCAACTGTCACGATCCTTGTATACCTACCTTTGACATGATATCATCCCATATGGCCAAATGCGTCTTGCAGTTCTTACAGCCATAAATGCATGAACCATTGAGATATTTCTTAAAGACTATGCCCATTGTTGATGTGGACAAAAGGACGTGGTTGGCTGCGGCAGTACTGTAACAACGAATCAATCAATACCTGTTAACAGTACTACCTACCTTGATAAACTGTAGTTGGCGTCAGTCTGGTTGGTGCGATTGGTGGTCTGGGTGGTGGTATAATTTGTGCTTTGATGGCTGGACAAAGGTAGACAGGTGTGCAAGAAATCGTTGACCGTAAATTATAAAAGTCGATTGGCACACCAATGCGATCCCATACTAGCCTATTTATATATATTAGTTATCTGCCGTTTGGTAATACCAAGACTCGTTGTTTGGGTGAGAGAGTCTGTGTGCGAGGCAATTATGAGTGGAGCCGCCGGGCGTTGGCTCACAAGCCTAGCCGTTACCCCCGTATGAATGTGCGGTAACTACAGAGAGGGAGGGGCTTGAGGCTGCTGCAGTAAGCGGTGCCGATATGGGCTCTCTCCAAGCGGTTGAGGAGCAAGAGCAGGGCAAGCCCAGAATAGCGGTTGCAGCAGCAGCAGCAGCAGCAGCAGCAGTGGTCGGTATTTAACTGTTGCCTGGTAATGTGATCTGATGACTGGGGCGCAATGAAACCGAATTTCAAGGCCCCAGTGGCTGACTGTTTACCCCCGATATCCCGCGCCCCACGCAGGTGCAGGCGCAGACGCTGACTCTGACGGCGACGCTGACTCTGACGACGCTGACTCTGACGCTGGCCGGCGCTGGCGCTGGCGCTACTTACTCTCAATGGCTACCAGTAACATAACTTTTGATCTCCTTTAACCAGCAGACCTCCCGACGCCACCCCAACAGCCACAGCTGTCACGAGCTCTCCCTATGATTTGTCTAGACCGTCCTGATCAAGCCGAGCTATTTTATCATTACGCTGTGCATATGCTATATACCCAAGCCTTTAGCCATAATGATACCACCACCACCACCACCACTAAAAACTGTTACCTGACTCTAAACTATTCTATTAAGCTAACTACATCATTGATAACCTGGACATGTACTAGACGTGTACTGGACCAATACGCGTGCAACCAGATTCTCAATCTTATGGATCATATTAATAACTAGATTCTATAACTATACATACAGCCAATGTCACTCGCCGAGGCATTTATACCACACCGGCGTCGCGCAGCTCGTCAACCTCGTGGCTACTGAAGCCCAGCTGGTCAAGGACTTGGTCAGTGTTCTGGCCAAGAAGAGGCGGCTTATGGCGTAACGTCAGCTGGGTATTGTCGAATTTGACTGCCGGTCCGATGGTTCGTAAAAGTCCGTCTCGGGCGGCCTCAAACTGGTCAATGGTCAGAATCATGTCTCTAGCAGTCGCTTGCGGGTGTTGTACTGCATCTACAACATCGCTAAGAGCTCCATAGGGCAGCCCACTGCCTTTGAATATGGTAAGCCATTCATCCAGCGTCTTATTCTCAAACAATCGTTCAAGCAATGCCAATAGCTGTGCCCGGTTTTCTACTCTACCATCATTGGTACTGAACCGTTGGTCGCTTGCAAGATCAAAGGCGCCAATTCGTTGGCATAGGCCTTTCCATTGCCGGTTGTTATTAGCAGCAATAAATATCATTTTATCTTTTGTTTTAAACCCGCCATATGGTACCAGGTTCGGATGTGCTAGACCCAGTCGCTTGCCTCTTCTTCGTCCTGAGTCGCCTTTATCAAGGTCGAGGTTCAGACTTGCCAGACCAACGTTGATTAGTAGAGTCAGAGCACTTTCAAACAAGCTCGCATCAATCTTGGTGCCCACGCCAGTGCTATTGCGACCTTGTAGAGCAGCCAGAATCGCGCCATGAGCATACAATCCAGTACACAGATCACCGATAGCCACTCCCGGTTTCGAAGGTGGACCTTCCGGCTCGCCAGTGATATGTAACAACCCTGCTTCAGCCAGTGCTATTGCATCGTAACCAGCTCGGTCTTTACTTGGTCCTGTTGGTCCATAGCCTGTGATATTGGCATAAATAAGACGTGGATTGTCCTTTTTCAGATCGTCGTATCCCAATCCAAGACGCTCCATCTTGCCTGGTAAGAAATTACTTACCAAAACATCGGTTTCCTTTGCCAACTTTTTAAATATTTCAATGCCCTTTTTATGCTTGAGATTGAGAGTGAGCGATTGCTTGTTTCTATTGATTGAAGCAAAATACAATGACATGAGCGGATGCTCCTCTTTCCACATCTGGCTTTCTCCTGACGTTCTCCAGAATCGAGTTTCGTCGCCCACTCCAGGCTGTTCCACTTTCAAAACTTGTGCTCCATAGTCGGCTAGAATCTGAGTACAAAAAGGGCCAGCGAGAACTCGGGATATATCAAGCACTCTAATGCCTTCCAAGGGTAATTTTTTATTCTGTTTCTGTTGGACGACGGCTGTCAAGTCAGAATGGAGCCTACGCTTGATGATGTGAATAGGCCGAAACTGCATCTTTTTCGACTCTCATCAAAAACATTATCACCCAGCAGTTTATATACTGTCAAAAGCTGCTTCCCGAACGCCATCAAACCGAGGTGGGGTGAGGTGGAATATCATCTTGTGCTTGATCAAATTCCGAAACTTAACGGAACATCACCGAGGGACAATGTGGGGCAGATCAGCAACTAATGGATCTGACAGGACCCCTAGATCTTCGACTGGTTGCCATATAAGAAGAAACGCAATGGTCGCAGAGAATAGCCTTTTTGTCCCCCATTTTGTTGATACATTATGGCCTGTAGAAGACTGTTTGGGCTTCGTGGTGTCCAACGTCTAACCAGCAGAAGACTCCATGCACAGGCAACCGAATACCTTCGCAACAATTTCCCTGATTTCACCGACTCCCAAAACACCGTAAGAGAGGCCATTGCTACTGTGTGTTCTGGATTCGATGACAACTATTGGTCCAAAATAGAGTCGGAACATCGATTTCCAAAAGAATTCTACAACTCAGTAGCCAAAGATGGCTGGTTGGGTATATGCCTGCCAGAGGAGTATGGGGGCTCCAATTTAGGTGTTTCTGAAGCAGCCGTCATGACCCAGACAATTTCCGAAAGTGGAGCCGGCATGGCCGGGGCAAGCTCGGTTCATATAAACATTTTCGGACTCGAACCAGTAAGAAAGTTTGGAACTGCCCAGCAGAGACAACGGATGCTTGTGCCGCTTATCTCTGGAAAGGAAAAGGCCTGCTTTGGAGTCACAGAGCCCAACACTGGACTGGATACATTGAAATTACAAAGTAAAGCCATCAAAGACGGAGACTATTATGTGCTTAGTGGAAGCAAGATTTGGATTAGTACTGCCCAAGTAGCAGAGAAAATCCTCATTCTTGTAAGAACAACACCCTTGGAGCAAGTTGCCAAACCTAGCCAGGGACTGTCTTTATTTTATACCGACCTCGACCGGTCTCAGGTGGAAATAACCGAGATCCCCAAAATGGGACGAGCAGCAATCGACTCGAATCAGTTATTCTTTGATGGATGGAGAGTACCCAAGGACGACTTGATTGGCGAGGCCGGAGACGGCTTTAAAATGATAATGCATGGCATGAACGCAGAAAGAATTCTTATTGGAGCTGAAGCTCTTGGACTGGGGTACGCAGCCCTACGAAGAGCAGCTATTTATGCCAAAGAAAGGTGTGTATTTGGACGACCCATTGGCCAGAATCAAGCCATCCAGCATCCATTGGCCAAGAATTGGATACAGCTTGAAGCAGCAAGGCTGATGATATACCAGGCAGCCAAGTTGTATGATTCTGGACATGACACTGGTGAGTATGCCAATGCAGCCAAATACTTAGCAGCAGATGCTGCTTTCCGTACCTGTGAACAGGCGATTATGACCCATGGAGGAATGGGGTATGCAAAAGAGTATCACGTCGAGCGGTATTTCCGTGAAGCTTTGATTCCCATGCTTGCACCTGTTTCAAGAGAGATGATATTCAATTATATTGGAGAGCGTGTTCTTGGATTACCTAAAAGTAAATAATTAGCTAGTTTATATATAGTTTAGCAGTTGAACAGTGCCGCCAAGAATGAGGCGCGTGCGGCGCACACACAGGGTTTGGAGACTGAAATTTTGAAAATGGTCAAACTGACCAGTGGTTGGTAGCACCAAATTCCCAGTCGACCGAACCAAGAACCATATATTCTGACGTATAAAATGTCTTGGGCAGTCAGAGGAGGCAGCTCGTCAGTAGTAAATGGGATACTGAGGAATGCTGTAGCATATAAACCAGTGTTATGGACCCGGTCAGCGGCTCCCAAGGCCATCAGCCACAGAGGTTATCGAACCACTGGAAATGTCCTCCAGCAATCAGGCAGTTTGTTTGGACAAGTCTCAGAGTACAAAGAATCGCCGGATTCGAGAATCGCACAATTGGCTCACCGTAGTCAACTTTCAGACACGTCTGCTGTGCCAGGATCCGAGGGCCAGAACTTGCCCTCGTATAAAAAACCCCTCGAAAAACTCACTAATAAGGATTTGTTGACGGATCCCGAAGTTGTAGAATTGTGCGCTCCCAAGGCGGAAACAGCGTTGGAGAGGCTACTTTCTCCTCTAAAACAACAACTATATACCAAAGCATTGGCCCTCAATAATGGCAAATACATTCCCAATCAGCTTATTCAACTGGATGACGGCAACACATACAAGCTGTATCTCACCAAGGAGGAATTACAAGTGTTGGAACCATCTGTGTATCTCCATTCATATCGGATCAAATCGTCGTTGAAGAAGACGTATATTTTTTTACGCATGCTACGAGGCATGGATCTCAACAAAGCCATAACCCAGTGTCATTTCAGCTCTAAAAAGGTTTCTCGAGATGTCGGTGAAATGCTCACGCGAGGTTTACAGCATGCCAAGGATCTCAAACTTGACCCCAACGATCTATACGTTGAGCAGATCTGGGTCGGCAAAGACGCGGGACGCATCAAGCGACCTGACTTCAAAGGTCGAGGACGGGTCGGCATGATAACGCATAAATGGGTTCACGTAAAGGCCATTCTCCGCCGGATTTCGCATCGCGAAGAGAAATGCGCCATGAAGACTGCCAAAGTCGACCACAAGCGAGTCTGGGAGCAGCTTAGATCCCGACCGGTCCACTATGCTCTTGATAATTCATATAAATGGTAAAAGAGTGCTGCATCTTGTAAATAAATTAACATGACAAAAAAAAGCTAAGCAAACGTTGATTTTATTTTATTATCTCTTCCCGAGTATGTATCTATTCGTCATCATACCCCGTCAGAGTCTTATCTCTAGGTCTGTTTGGGATTGGATAGCTAGCTGGCACATACGGAGCATTATCAAACAGATATTGCCGTCTCAGCGGAGTAGCGAAAAGCGCCAGAATCGGTCCCACAATGCCCAAGCCTAGAGACACCACGATGGCTGGCCGTGCGTGCATAGCATATCGAACGTACTAAATAGCTGATGTTAGACACTGTGACTCGCAACTGAAATGAATAAACCGCAACGACAGACTCGGGCCAAACAACTTACTCGAAAAGGCTGTTTAAAGAACTCGGGAATCGTTTCGTTGGTCATTTTCAATGCGCAAATATGTAAAACAGGGGCACTCGATCTCTCCGCTGGAAAGTGGTGAACCTGAATCAAATGGTGGTGATTGGGCAAGCTAAAATAAATGGCACGGCCCCGCACAGCGCGGCGGGCAGTGAGGCGCTCACCGCAGGGAGGCCGGGGGGTCCGCCTCCGGCCGTCGCGAGCGGGGCCCGTTGGGACGGTGCCTACCCCGACAATGCGATATAATTGCAATTACGCCAATAGACGTACCAGTGGCCACCATATACAGTTCTACAGGCAATCTTCGAGCTCGCCGTTAGGATCTGGCCAGGAGACTTTGGGGTATCTTACTCTGTCGCTAAGCGGTCGTCGGTGTCTGATTGAGTTGTGGAACTCGCGTATTGAGGTGTGTGAGAGCTTGCGAGGTTCGTTGGAACGGGTATTGGACTAGCTGGCAGTTTGCGCGTGCCTAGGGTGAGCAGGAAAAGAATATCAGATACCAGCGAGTCCGAGTTCCGCACCGGGTCGCTTAGTACATGGTCTCGATTTAAACCTCAGGCTGTCCCGAATCATACGGTTTCTAGAAAAGGCGTCCCTTCACCACCACCATCCGTCGTCTCATACAGTGATCCGACGCCTTTCCGTTGTTTCCTTGGACGCTCCATCTCCTCCATCATCAATCCTCCAGATGGATAATATTAAAGTGGCCCAGGTGCCAGATGTGACGCTGATCCGACTGGGAGTCCCCGCCAGGGGGACTCTTCATGTCACTACTCATCATATGATATTTCGTCAGAATGACAACAACAGAGAAATGTGGATCTGCTATCCAATAATTTTTGAGGTTCTCCGACAACCGTTTAATCCAATCATGGGCTACTCGGCGATTCGAATCTCGTGTCGAGACTACACCTTTATTACCCTTCAGTTTGTAACCGATGCTGGGTCAGTCGATGTCTACGACAGTCTTGTGAACCTGACCTCGGCGCCAGTTAACATTGACAAGTTTTATGCCTTTCTATATAAACCTGGATCTCTTGAAAAGTCGCTTAATGGATGGAAGCTCTACGACCCAGTCAAAGAATTCGAACGAATGGGCGCCACCTCGTCATCTCCAGATAGTCCTGCAAAATGGCGTATCACTCATATCAATAAAGATTACTCAGTATCCACGTCGTACCCGTCTATTCTTGTGGTACCAGAATCAATCTCTGATACGGTACTCAACTATGCTGCCAAATATCGGTCTAAATGCCGATTTCCCGTGCTCAGCTACTATCACAAATTCAACAAGTGTACAATTACGCGATGCTCACAGCCGCTGGTTGGGCTAAAGAAGAATCGATCCGTGCAGGACGAAAAACTCATTTTGTCAATATTTTCAACTACTACAGCTCCCGAAGGCATTGTATCCAGTCAACAGGAGAATATAATTGTAGACGCGCGACCAACGACCAATGCCATGGCTCAGACGGCTCTTGGAGGTGGCAGTGAGTCGATGGATAACTATAAGCCAGCCAAAAAGTATTATCTGGGAATCGACAATATTCATGTAATGAGAGACTCGATGAACAAGCTTGTTCAAGTTCTGAAAAATGGAGACGCGTCGGGTTTACCACCAAACCAAGAGTTGCTGCTCAAATCCAATTGGCTTAAACATATAGTAACGCTGCTTAAGGGAGCTGTACTTACTGCCCAACAGGTTCATTACAAGTTTTCACACGTTGTAGTGCATTGCTCTGATGGATGGGATCGAACTCCCCAGTTGACGGCATTGGCTCAGATAATGCTGGACCCTTATTTTAGAACCATTGATGGGTTTATCGTGCTTGTGGAAAAGGAATGGATCTCCTTTGGTCACCGATTTGCTGAAAGAAGTCACGTACCTGCTACCTGTAAGGTCAAGGATTTTTCGCTGTCTCAGCAGCAGGAAGCATTAGGAGTTGGATTTGGAGGAGGAGGAGGAGGAGGCTCGAGTGATATTGCATCTGATTTAATTAATGGGTTTAATAATGCTGGCTCCAATTCAACAGCCAGTGGAAGATCCAAGTTTCTGAACAATGTGTCTAACCTGTTACCAGATGGTGGGGGTGGTGGCAAGGGAACTAAATACAGTGGGCCCATTTTCCATCAGTTTTTGGATTGTATTTACCAAATGATGCGCCAGTTCCCCGATAGATTTGAATTCAATGAACGGTTTTTGAGAAGACTATTGTACCATGTTTATTCTTGTCAGTATGGAACTTTCTTGTTTAACAGTGAATATGAGCGAGTCAAGGCAAAGGCCCACGTGAAAACTAGATCAGTGTGGGATTATTTCCTGGCAAGAAGAAATCAATTCACCAATCCCAATTATATAAAGACAGACAATGATAATTGGGACAACAGTAGCAATACAGAGAGCAATGTACTGTTTCCGAATCCAAAAGATGTCAAGTGGTGGGCAGAAGCTTTGGGAAGAACCGACCAGGAGATGAATGTTAGTACCGGTGGTCTAGACATATCCCGGCAGGGAACGCCGATACCGGAGACCGAGACATCGGTATCGTCTCAGGATTTTTTGAACGCCTTTCAAGCCGTCAACTTCAATAACAAATATCCCACGAAACAGCGAGAGCAACGGCCGGCGCACCGACTGTCTGTGGAGGGCCTGACAAGCAATTCAGGGTATTCGTCAACTCCGGATTTGAGTACCACTGCTGCTGTCACTTCTGACGCTATATCTCCGTCAGTATCAGTATCTGCGTCGCCATTGCCGTTGGCGGCTCGTGAGGTTGGCGATGATGAGGACATTGACTTGTCGGTGCCTCCTTTGGCGTCCACTTCATCGGCATTTCCTTCAGAGGGGTTTAGCAGGTTTGCTCGACAGACCAAGAGCAGGCAGGGCGCGAAAGATGGCCCGACGACATCCCACACAAAGGTGTCCAGTTATACTGAACCACTGGGCAATACACTAGTGACCTATTCGACTGATCATGATAGCCATCATCAGTCTTCTAGGCCAGCAAAAGAGTTTAACTCCATGTCTATTGACCTGGGGCCCTCTCATATGCATTCAGACAGGAGGAATTATTCGACTCGACAGCGTTTAGCAAGTGGAGCCACGACGCTCGCTAATGGGGCTTCGTCGATAGCCGAGGATTTGTTTGGCAGGTTAACGCGAACCGAACCTGCCAAAGCAGATAGCTAGTAAAACTTGTGCTGTAGAGTTCCTGCTCCGCAACATTATCATCATGGCATCTCTTATTTATTTTAATTTTTTTTTTCTCGCATTATGGTACGTGCGTTACAGACCTATATGTATACAAGACTTGTTGTTACATAGTTATAAATTTCCTATGCTATTCATTGACTTGAATTGTGAATAGAGTGTGCCTTTTTATCGAGCCCAACATGTGTGGCCTTTGGGTGGCCCTTTATTTTGTCTTTTTGGACTCCTTTTTGGCAGGCTTTTCCTTTTTGTCCACTGGCTCGGGTGACTTGTCTTCTTTCTCTTCTTTCTCTTCTTTCTCTTCCACTTCAGCCTTGGCCTTGATACTGGCATCTTCCAGCTCGGCATAGTATTGTCCCAATTGTAGTCCTACAACTCCTAGCAGTACCAGGACAATAAAGACCTGAGTAGCAGCAATGACATTGATGCCAGTGTGCTCATCGACTTCACCCCATTCACCAGCCACGGCCGAAACGACCCCTCGGTGCAGATTCGTTAGATAAAAGGCAATGGCAATTACATACAGAAATAAACTTCCGCCATCAAATAGAGTATTAGACTCGGAAGGTCGATATAATTTGATGAAGATTCCTAATAGTCCTAAGCCGATTATGAAATGATGGACATGGTGGAGGAACCTAGGCATGTTTGCCCATGTCTGGTAGTGCGCCAGAGACAAGGCAAACGACTCATTGGTCGGGTTCGACGTCCACAGGGTGTAGTAGTCGTACGCCCAGTTGGAATAAATGGCGCCCAGTGAAAATGATGTAGCACACAGAATCAGGCCTGTTGAAAACGAGGTGGCAGCAGTAGGCATGGTTATGGCTAATACGCAATCAATGGATCAACTGGAAGGCAGGTAAAACCGTATGATATGATATTCACTGCTGAAACAAATGGAATCTTTCAATTAGGACTGCTGCTGCGAGCAGGGGGCGATTGTCGATAGATATCGCACACTTTATCATTATCAGAGGCAGCAGCCGAGCGGCTTCGTGTCACGTGCGATCGTTTGCCGTTGGGAGATTCTGCTGTCTGATAAGGTGAAATAGATCAAAATTTAGTGGGTAGTGCAAGGGTGGTGAGTGCATCTACGTAGACATGGTTAATGAAGGACTTGGGGTAACGAATGAGACCATAATGATATGATTGTTCTCAAATAATGCGGAAAGTTACGTCTTGATAAATTCTATAGCTAAGCTCCTATGATTTTGTGTTTGGTGAATGTATTTGCTGAATATAATTAGTTAGTTCTATATGTGCCCTGTTTAGCTGGTATATCCAGGATAATTGAAATCAGGTCATTTTCATCACCTCTCAAACAGAGTACCATCAAACAGGTCACTGAGCGGCAACTACAAAAGAGTCTCGCGATTTACTCTTGCATCGAGGATGATAATCAACAAACACGGAAACATTATTCACAGTTTGTCAGGCACTCTGCGAAGCACGCGGACGGATTTGGGCAGCCGAACACACAGCGGATATGAGAGCCTACAGTGGTCGACTGTCAGCTCGCTTGGCAAAGAAGCATAGCGGCCCACAGATCTCCATGCACAACCTTGAAGTCGCATACACAGTATTGTTTGTTGATATGCCGTATGGCCAGGATCCAGGGCTACGGGACAGTAAAAAAGGCGCACAAAAGAGCGTAAGACAAAGCCTAGAGAGCATTGACACGATCTGGACGTTCACTCTTGACAGACGGAGTTCTGCACACTTGTATTAGCGGACACCATCACCTACCAACTCTTTGCTGCTACATTTTCCGGATTAATTGATTGTCCATTACCCATAACCCAGTATCTGCCTAGTGTTACCTACTACCACGCTTTCTTTGTACTCCACCACTGACTGTTGTGATGTTTGTTTTGGTTACCCCCATTTGGGGCACGGACTGTAACTCAAAATCTGCCGCTCGCTTGTAGGGAGGGCCACAATTCGCCATCACACGGGCTAGCCTTTGGTGATATGCGATACCAGCTAACAGCCGAGTCGTTCAAAGCAACACGCATTGAAAAAAAATACTCACAATATTACACCACTACCAACAGAAACTTGCATTCCATAGTCTGCCTCGTCCTTATCAGCTTGGAATTTCAAGCATGACAACCAATGTAACCTAACGTATAGCAGAAGAGTAAATTTTTCAGGGGCTCGTTGCCGTGTTTAGTTTTTGGTCAGAGCGTTATGTGCATCCGCCTAAACACTAACGATCGCTTCGGGCCACAGTACTGACTAATATGGAATCAAAAATCCCCTATTAGGAAAACGGATTATTTGTCCCGGGAAATGCGCCCGTCGATCCGGCCGGTTTAGGAACTGCCGTCTAAACAAGCACGCCGATCAACATACTCGACAACAGACAGTTACTGTGGTGTAACCGAGACTAAACATCAGTAATTGGGGTGGGTGTATACTTGATACTATTTTGGTACTGATAATGCGTATCTTGCTCGCACGGTCGGTTGTTTAGGGGTCGAGGAACGACTACGCAGACATTTTTTATCTCCCTATCTTGGAAGTCAGATTATTTATAAAAGGCCGCCAAGTTCCTCGCTTCATTATATTTTTTTTTCTTCTCTTTTTGTTTTTCTTCTCTTCACATAAGTCAAATTCTATCCCAGTCATTCGTTTCACTCAACAGTCAAACTCTTTACACTCTTTTTAAAATCCATTAACAATGAAGTTCTCTACTGTCGCCATTGCTCTTGCCGCCGTTGCTGGTGTTTCTGCTCAGTTCAACAACACTACCGTTGTTACTGCCACTTCTGACATTGTTGTTGAGGCCACTGATGTTGTTACCGTCACCTCTTGCACTGGTTCCAACGTTGTTTCTTGCAAATACGTTACTGCTACTCCAGTCCCTGGCAACTCTTCCAACGTCTCCGCAGCTTCTAACGTTTCCAGTCCCAGTGCTTCTGGTGTCGCTGAGTCCAATGGTGCTGCTGCCATTATCTCCGGATCCGTCTTTGGTGCTGTAGCTGTTGCCGGTGTTGCTTTCTTGCTCTAAATTTTTTAGAATTTTCAAGAATTGCATTGGTTGTTTTAGAGCATTAAAATTTCGTTTTTGGTTTTCTCATCTTTATTAATTATTTCCCCTCCTTTTTTCTCCCCTCATCAAATTTCAATGTAGTTTCTTATAGACTTTAGAGGCTATTGAGACATTTGGTTTCTTTATTTGGCAAGCCCAGATTTAATCAGGATTGAATCCAGATCTATACCAGTCTATTTTTCTATTTCTATTTTCTGTTTGTTTTTATGTTATTAATGACATTTCTTTACTAATCTGCTATCCCTAATTCCTTCCATCCTGCTCTAGTGATCTCGGTCTTAGAGTTTTCGCTTTGGGTCATCAAATATCTGGTTCGCCTAGCTTGACTGTTCATGATAAATTCTTGTAGGTGCATAAACGTCGATATCGAGCCTGCAGCGATAACCTGTCGAATAAGTGTATGTGCGTCTGCATATCATTACAATACAGCCACCAGCAAGAATTTATCAGACTTTCGGCTGTGTCACGGATTGTAGATCAAAGTCCATTCCATTCTCTAATCTTCCAAACCTGTTGAATTCCTTTATTTTCGGTCTTGTCTAGAGACGTGTTTCACGGGCAGTGCATGAGACAAGACAGAGATGATCGAAGCCTAATAATAATACTAACGACTAATGCTGCTACCATTAGGTAGGTCAGGCCGTCAGATCAGAGGCGGTCGGTCGACCAAGGTAGCTGTCTCCTCAGAGAGTTTTATTTGATACTCTCAGCTTCACTTTAAGTTAGTTGCCTTGCAGTACCATTGGAAATGTAGGTCGCTATCGTAGCCCACTCAATGGTGGCCAACAGAGGTTGTTCAAATATGCAGTCTACAGGTTTAGAGCACACAAGTCAAGTCTTCTGCACTCCCTTTGAGTCGGATATCGTAAAACTAAATCAAGTCCATCTCAGTCAGGACGGCCTTGGGCTTAGCAGACGATAATGGCATAAGACAACCAACCTCTCAGGGGAATATGGGCGTGGAACCTACTTTTACTGATCTGCATGACAGTCACATGAGACAGCGGCAGGATTTATATGATTTGTTTACTCTCATAATCTTTACCCCTGAGTTGGTGGATTATGGACCATATTCCAAACATAGTAGCAACAACTGACAGGGCTTTTCCTAACTTTATGTAAATCATCACGAGTGTATATCAAAAGGCTACTTTATCAGGGGAATATAGCCAGTCTATTCGTCCACTTTACACACTCACGGCGCATGTGTTTGATATGTCTTTGATCCGTCAAAATACCATGGATGTTGGGAGACCACGTTCGGCACTCAAAGACAGAGACGAGAATAGCTTGCCTAGATTGGAAAGCTGGCTTAGCTCGAATGGACGGACTTCTAAAGGGTACGAGTATGTATTTGTATACCCCGCCCGTTGTTGAAGCAGAAACGGAACTTGTCGTCTCTAACATATCGCCAAAAAATAAAGACTTGGAATCACAGAGAATATAAAAGTCAATGATAATGAAGATGGCTCTAATTTGGATAAAAAAGGCCTGAAGCTGTTCATGGAATTAAAACCCAAACCGTCTGCCGAACATTCGAAGACAAACTCCAAAAAGAGGACAAATTCTCTCAAGACATCTGACTTTGCCCCAGATAATAAACAGATTCAAAAGGAAGATGATCTAGATACTAACAGAAGAATCGTCAGTGGTGCACTGGTAGTGGTTGAAGCGGTTACTACCACGACTTCTAAAATAGCTTCGGCGCTGAGAGGCAAAGGTCCAGCAGGTACCAGTACCCAGATTGCCAAAGTCAATAGCCCAGCGAGAAACAATCCCAACTCATCGTCCAGTAATTCTCCAAAGTGGAACGACAAGTTTGACCCACGTCATGAATCAGATATGAAGTTCCACGACAAGGTAATGGCCTGGCTACAAAACAACCCTCTTCCTTATGAGGAAGCAGTTAAACGAGGAATATTTGACCAAAAGCCTCCATACCCAGCCAGCGCATCGGAAGAGTTTTCTGATTATTCGGATGATACAGAAGGCAGAGAGCAGCACCATTTAAAGGTAACAACCAAGCTGGTTATTGAAAATTACCGCAGAGAACCGGTGATGCCTACCATCAAAGACCAGACGCAACAACATACGAATCAATTTGTCACGAGCGAAATAATTAGTGACCGCATGCCCCATAACAACAGTAATGCTCACATTACTGCTGGCACTAGCTCAAACACCAACACCAACATGCGAAGTCTCAGTTTCTTGAACAGTAGCAACTTCTTGAGTCGTCTCAAGAACATGCATTACCATTATCCTCGTCAAGGAGGCTATCCGCATGTGATTCGTCACCGCAGACATGAATACAACAACAGCCTTGATCATAGCAATGAGTACTCGAATTATTCGTCAAATAATATCAGCAACATTAATATTAGCTCTAGGACTGAGGAAGAAGAAATGGTTCAGTCTAGAGGACGACGAAGCTACGATATTGTTTCGCAAGAGGGTATTACAGACGCTAATGTACTGCGACCTCCATCTGCAACAACTATTCCTGGTCAAATTTCAGTAAACCAGCATAACTGCTTTTTCAGACGACCACCACCTCGACCCACCAATGAGCCTTTCCAGGCCTTTAACAACAATTACAACCACAGTAATAGTCATAGACACCAGTATCAACATCGTCATTCGGCATCATCATCATCACCATATCGACCCCAATACTATGAAGCAGCCGATGGTGATATCACCACTAGCCAACCAACAGTATTCGGATACAATGCCGCCGCCCCAACCACGCCTATCACAAGTCCTGCTAAGAACGCTCGTTCGCATTATACTAAGCGTAACGGAGATCGAGACAATTTCGCTCGTCGATTTGTCCCATGGTCTCTCAACAATAGCAAAATGCCGTGAGATGATATAGCTTCATGGCCTCTCTCTCTCATCCTTTTATTCGTCTCTAAATTATATGCATAAACTACTCTCGTTGAATTGAATAAATTTCTCTATCCACTACATAGACATGATCATAATTTGGCCACCTCGGATTTCCACACCACTCCGCACCATTTGCTGATAGTCAGAGACATTTCACGCAAACTCATAACCTCGTCCTTTGTAGCTCCATTATTCAAGGCACCTTTTAGATGGCCCTTGAGTTGAGGGTTAACGTCCTGAGGAATCAAACAGGCTATAATGACAAAACTCGTCTCTTTAGGACTGAGAATGCCTGTATATGACAATAGTGGACCATAGACATGATTTATAGCATAGTATTCTAGATCAGGGTATGCAGTTGCCATTTGACCTGAAACTCGACGCGCAACCTTGCCATAGACATGATCAAACATGTTCCGGCCTCGACTTTCAGCAATCTCGCGACTGACTTTGTCTCGCTGTAAGTTGGGGTCACGAAGATGTGTAGGAGTGACATTTTTCAGCTTTGTTAGCGAATTGATCGTCTTTGGCAAACCGCCCAAGGCAGCGCCTTTCATCAGAGATTCGCGGATTTTACGAGACATAACCAGCTGTTCGCTGGGCTGGCCTGCCAGCTGTTCAAGCATATACTCATATATCTTTGGCACTTCATCGGGTTCATTGCAAACACTGAAAGTAGTTGCTGCAATGTAGTACCATGAATTTTCCAGTAAAGGCGTGGCAGCCAGCTGGGCCAGTCTGGCAGGCGTCAGAATGGACATTTTCTATCGCTGAGATGAACCAAGCTTCTCGACCCCCTGATCTGATATTTGTTTATTATATTTATCTGTGTTTTTTGTGGGGTTCGGACTAGTTTCGGTCTGACGGCATGCGGCGGTTCGCGACGACTATCCGCTTGCTTGTGATATCGGGTACCTGTATCAGAGACTCTTTCACAATTAATCAGGCCAATTATCCCTGGAGGGGTCCAGTCAGAGCACTATCGTTCCAGGCAGCGCCCGGTCCCGTCGAAAACGAACATTTACAAATAAATAGCAACAAAATACATATTTTTTTTTTTAGGCGACTGGCTCAACAGGAGCAGCCTCAACGGGTTGCTGCTCTTCAGCAACAGGTTCAGGGACCTTGGGGCTATAATCAATGACATTGGGCTCAGCAATAGCAGCCTCTTCCTTAGGAGGATGGATGTTGACGAAATCAGGAAGAGACGACTTGGGAGTACCAGGCTTGGCACCAGCAGTAGGGTCTCTCATAATCTTAACCTTGATACCAAGAACACCCTGTCTCAGCAAAACGTGACGAGTAGCAGTATCAATGAAATCAATAACGGGTTGACCAGAGTGGATCATGAAACCGTCCTGGAATTTCATGGCCTTGGCACGAGCAGCACGGAGCTTACCAGAAATGACGACTTCGACACCCTTGGCACCAGACTCCATAACATAACGGACAACACCATAAGCAGCACGACGGATGGCAAGACCGTTGAGGAGTTTGTAACGGAGAGACTCACATTGAGCAACGGCAGAAAGTCCACGTTGTTGAACACGTTCAGCAAAAATGGCAACCGATCCATCCTGGAGTCTGAATCTCTTTTGAACAAGAGAGGTCAATTCACGGATACGGCGACCGTTCTCTCCAAGAACCTTTTGGGTGTGGGTGGCTCTGACAACGATTTCGGTCTTGGTAGGAGTGGTTCGCACTTCGACACCAGAGTATCCCTCCTCAGCGAGTTCACGGGTGAAGAACTCGTTAAGTTCGGCGTACAGAACACCGTCAGCGACATGCTTACGTTTTTGCGAAATATTAACAGCTGGCATTGTGTTGTTGTTGATGATAACCAAAGATGTGTATTGGGATGGAGATATCTATGTCGCTAATATCTGTGAAAGATCGTTGATGGTCAAGCGTGTATACGGCTGAGGAAAAAATGTTTGGTGTGAAATACTGAAGAGTGACTGTATATTACCTATTGTAGTAGTATGTTAGGATGTGGCACGTGATACAGGGGGTGCGACCTGGAGCAGGGTCCACACTGCAGCAATGTGTTTTGATAACCGGTTCGTTTACTGGATATTGGATTCTAAATAGCTTCAATTAAAATGTATTTGTATAATGCTGATAGTCTATATAGTATATTGTGTATATTGTATATTATATTCATTGAGAGTAGTCGTTCTCTCACTAAGGAAAGACAGATGGACTGCCTCTGCTTGGAAGTCTCTTGTGCAGCCTACGGGATCCGGAATTCTCAGAATCCCTTATCTAGCACTCTCGAAATCCGTCTTCTTCTTGATACCATGTAATTAGATAGACTCTAAATGACTATTATCGTGGTTCCCGACATGTAGAATATCACACTTATAGAGGTTCACAGGTCATAACTTGATTACCGAGCTATTAATTTACTGCTTGTATATCCATTCACTGGCCATTATCCTTATATATACAACCTTGTTATTTAACGTTCCTTTGTGCATTTACTCTTGAATATTGATCCCTAGAGGTTGTCATCATCTGCAAAGTTCTAGTAAGTTGTTTTTTGTTAATATTCCGTTGACTATCTGGTTAGAATCCATCTGTGTCGAATATCATGAGTTCAGAACCAGACAGTTCTCAGCAGCAGGACTCTGCTGGTAAGTCTTATCCAGAAAGTATCCGACACGACTCAAGAGATACTGAAGCAGAAGAAGCTAGTACAGAGCCAAGTAACAAAGAATCCTCTAGAGCGTCGAGCCGTCATGGAGATCGAATCTATGCTGGTGATGATAGAGACGATTTCAGAAATGGGTCTAGAAAAATTAATCCCAGACGTTACAGAGACAGTGATATCGAAGCGAATGGCTTCATAGAGAGTGCCAGGAGGTCAAGAGGTAGATCTAATGAACGATCTGTGTCAAGATCCAGGTCCAGGTCCAGATCCAGGTCCAGGTCCAGGTCCAGATCAAGATCCAGGTCTCGAGACGACTATCGGTCTCGTCATAAACCATATAGGCCATCAAGAGCGACACGACGGTCTAGGTCTCGATCAGGGTCGCGCTCACGGTCGCGCTCACGGTCGCGCTCGCAGTCACGGTCACCTTCTTTGTCCGAGCCTAGGCCTAGATCTAGAGATTATGATCGTGATTACAGGCGTGTCGGCAGTAGAGGCAGCAGATACGGTCGTGGAACTGGTAGTGGCGGCAGCAGATACAGAGATTGGCATGATAGGGACCGTGGCAGAGGCCGCTATGATAATCATGACCGTCGGTATGATGACCGTGACTACCATGATCGCAGAGCAAGCTTGAAAGTATCAGCAGCTGATCGTGACCGGCGAACGGTTTTCGTTCAGCAGTTGGCTGTTCGCGTTCGGACCAGCCAGTTGATTGATTTTTTTGAAGATAATAACGCAGGCAGGGTCATTGAAGCTTCAATCGTCAAAGACCGAGTGTCTAACCGGCCCAAAGGAATGGCATATGTTGAATTCAGAGATTATGAGTCTGTACAAAAGGCAATCGCTCTAACTGGCAAGACTCTACTGGGTATTCCTATCATAGTCCAGCTGACAGAGTCTGAGAAGAACCGGATTCTTGCTGATGAAAAATTACGAGCTCAATCGCAGTCGGTTGGTGGTGGGCTTTCTGAAGAGGAACAAAAGGAAAGAAGAAAAATATTTATTTGCAACATCAAATATACTGTGTCAGAAGAACAGCTGAGACCGCTATTTGCTCCTTTCGGTGCTATTGAATCAATCGAGTTACAACGAGATGAAGCGGGTAATTCAAAAGGTTATGGATACATTTGGTTTGTTAACGAATCATCTGTGCCAAAGGCGATTCAGGAAAGGAACGAGTATATGCTTCTAGGCAGACCCATGAAGGTAACTGGACCGGAAAACCAGTCTCGTAACAATGGAGTCCCATTCCAGGGCTCAGCTTTTGAGGCTGCTAGACCTACTTTTGATAGAGTGGGAGATTCCGGCCGATTTAAGGGAGGCAATTCAAAATCCCTTGATGATGCAGACGTAGGCGGAGTTTCTATGAATAAGAATTCTCGTGTGAATCTAATGCGAAAGCTCATGAGGGAAGAGGATTCAGACGCAACTCTGGCAGATGAACTACTGCCACAGACTCAACAGGTAAAAAGCTTACAGCCTTCTAGTTCTAGGTGCATCTTGTTAACAAACATGTTTGATGTAAATGAGTAAGTATCTTGTATGAGTTTGGGCTACTATAAAGATAACTAACAATGTTTTTAGGGAAACTGGAGATAATTGGGTAGGCGAGCTAGAAGAGGATGTTAGTGCCGAGTGTCAAGAAAAATATGGTTCTGTTCGTCATATAAGTGTTGATCCCAATTCCCAGGGTGAGATCTACGTTAAATTCGATGATATAGAGACAGGTAAAAAGGCAGTGGCAGGGTTAAACGGGCGGTTCTTTGGCGGTCGCAAAGTGACTGCTACGCCAATGGTAGAAAGGGTTTACACGACAAGATTTCCAAAGTCTCTATAAGCCCGGTTTTTAGTACCCTATATACATATATATTCGTAGGAAAGTTTATTTAATAAATACCAGATCTGCCTAGCTAGACAGATACAACATTTTTTAACGTATATGTAACCAATATACTCAAGGTTAATACTAGAACGGAATACTGAGAGATTAAATAGGCCGCAAGACAGTCCATCTGAATGTGATCATCTCCTGGAGGGGTGAACATGGCAGTGATATAAAGCTGACTGGTTGCAGTTGGAACTCCAGCTGTTACAATCATTACAAATATTGCCATGGTGTTGTCATTGTCAATCCAATTCAAGGCAAGCAGTTTGTTGACCCATACAATGGAGATAATTGGTAACACTACGAGTTTTAACGTGCAAGTTAATGCTACACTTTTCCAGAATCCTTTTGGAAACTGGCCAAACTTCAAACGTGCAATTGTAGCTCCCAGTAATGACAATCCCAATGGTACACAGGCATTTCCTACAAAGGAAGTAAAGTCCATGAAAAAGTCCAGCACCGGTTGGTTATCTGGAGCATATGGGATGTTGAATTGGTTTTTGTTAGTGTTGTCTGAGTCAATGTAAAATAATCTTCGTAAAGGTGGTGCCATGGTTATTGCCAAAGAAACGAATAATGCCATGCTAGGAGGTCGAAGTAGATTCTTTAGAAACACTTTTAGATATGCCACCGACTTGCTCTTATACCAGGGCTTCTTTTCAGATCCACCCTGACTATTTGGTGATATTGAGTCCTTGGTGCGTGTGTTTGCAAGAGACCCAGAATGTGTCGTGGATATTTCTTCTTCGTCTGCTTCATGAATTGCAGCAGTTTTGGACCTTATGGTCGAGGAATGGCGGGCAAGCATCGTGGTCCTGGTCCTGTCTGTTCCACCGAGGGTGGCTAATTCTTGAACAGCACTGTAGGAGAGAATAACGTCATGTAACGTTTCGGACCTAAATGTATCGTCTGGCACGCTCCTGCTTTTGTGAATATCAGAAGCAGTGTTATTGGCAATCATTGAAGCTCTTGCCTGTCTTCTGTTACCTAGTGTCGTGGCCGCGCCAGGGGCCACAGAAATAGAATCGGACCGGTTTCTTAGATAAATGGGGTTGAGTTCTCGTGAGGTTCCTTCCCCAGATGGTTTTGGAGGGCTACTGACTGTTCTAGTAATCGTGCCAGCCTCGGTTAGTTGCTTTTCTTTTAGCGTATGAGACCTTTCTTCGGTTCCATCAGGAATATAGTCTTGTGGAGTTACTGATTCGTCGTCACTTTCAATGGCATCTTCGTTTTCATAGTCGTCTTCCCTCGGGTATGGGTGACTAGTTGGTATCGCTGACCCTGGAACCGTTGCAGCAGCAGCAATGGCATGGTCATTACTCCGGCTATTTAAATGGATCGAACTTGGTCTAGTTCTAGCGCCGCTTGCTCGTCGTATCCATCCACGGAGTTGTCTGGCTCCACGTCTAACTCCTGCAACGCTAACAATGGGAGTCGTGACAGCCTGGAACTTTTCTGGATCATCCACCTTGTACTTGAAATCATGGGCGATAAGGGAAAAGCCTCCTAGATTAAACATACACAGAATGAACACTACAGTAAAGATGACAGCATAGGCAGTTCCCTGTCTGGCCGATCCGGCGGGGAAAAGACTCCCACTGGCCAGCGTAGTGATATAGGCGATTGGTAAATCGGAACAATTGTTGAAAGCGCACGAGGCTATAACGCCGCCAAACCATCTTCTTGGATTAGGAGCTGCGTACCATACAATGAGGCCGAACCCAAGACCAATGGCGGTATAAAGGAAGGCAGTTAGTGCTACTACACCAATAACCTTGATTTCAGAATCATTCAAACATGACACTACATTATAGAAGATCAGACATGGCATGAAAAAGTTGATAAGGATAAGAGAGATATGCTGACAGGTCTCGACAGTAAGGATTTTCTTCTTGGCCAGCGTGAATCCGAGAGCACAATTCAAGAAGATCTTGAAAAGTGGTTTCACGGAAATGTAAATAGCGGTACCTATAGGTATTGTTATCGACATGGTGTGATTATAGTTGAGCCCAACTCGACTTCACTGGCGTAAGTGGCTATTAATATATATCATGAGCTTGAACTCAAAATAGTGAATCCAATATAATTTATCTCATGACTCTTCTACCCCTATGTAAGAGTCGAGACCACCTCATGATAGGGAAGATATCAGTCAAGTTTTCTTTCTTTGAACCTAGGTGGGGGTCGACTGCCCCCACCTCATAATCGGATGTTGGTATCGCTGCATGCATGACTTTGACGCATGCTGCTGCGTCTCTCTCTCTATGTCTCGGAAAATCTTTTTACCCATTATTATAGGGGCATCGGCGCTTTTCAGGGTCCGAATCCTCGGTACTATATTGCAGCTTTCAGCAGTTGTTCCGTAAACCGTACCCATCGGAAGCAGATATCCAGGAAAAGCCAGGAATTAAATGCACACCTGCGCATTCAGTTGGGGTAATCTCTGATGCTTATTTTTTTTGTTTATTTATCAAGACTATAACTGATACTAAGCTGCTATCATCGGTATGCAGAAGCAAGTATATTTTACTGGTGCATAAGACTATCAAGATTTCTTGCACTGCCTGTGACTTGTAACCGGTACCGGCATCCAATACACGTATGTGGTACCTATTTTGATATCATTTGATTATGTAGTTCCACTATGCCCACTTTAACAGACCTCTATTAACATATTTGAATCCTCTATAATCATAGATGTATACCGCTTCGACTCCATAGCTATACTGACAGGCTCATAATGTCTAACCACACGTTTTCGGATCTATTTCAATATTATGGAAATAAAAGTTCATAAGATTGGTGCTTGATTTTCGTTTCTTTTTCGCTCCCTGATCCCTCCCATCATTTCTCATAGAGTGGTTTTCAAACTGTTGGTCCAGACATCAGTTGCATTTCGGCGGAGCGTAGGCTATCTGCCTATTGCTTCTTCTTCATGTGCTCGTGCTGGCTTTGTCCGTACTTTTGCTAGTGATCTTTCAAAAAACGATAAGCAAGAAGAAAAGGGCGGACCTGGATCTGCTGGTCATTTATCAGTTGTTACATCCCGACCGAGGCTGAGGCTACTGCCACAGTTATACTGGAAACATCTGCCGCCAAATCTGCTGCTGAAGTGGTATTTATCGTGGAGATTGCCCCTGAGCCGAAGAAAGAAAAGAGCTGAATATTTGTCTGTTCAAAGAGGTTCGCGCACTCGTCGTCTTGTTAGGTCTCTTCGGACTAGATTCGTACAATATAGGCTGAGAAGACGACTGTTCAGTCGACATCTGAGATCAATGACATCATCGTCGTCTCATCCTCAAGAACGCAGTTTTTATATGCGCAATTTCGATTCCTTGAGTATCATGTCTTCTTCGTCTTCGTCATCGTCTACCGCCACGTCTTGGACTAGTAGAAAAGATCAGGTTGTCAAGTTTCTGAAATCCAAGCGAGATGAATTTATATCTACAGATACAAACACATATGGAGCTGGTATATCCAAGGGGCTTCCGGATCCTGATAATGATCATTTGGCTTTTATGTTGTCTCGGCTGCCCAGAGAGGCGGCATTCACCAAAGCGGAAGTTGTCCGTTCTGAAGACGTGCCATATATATCTGGCCCCCCGCCCCCGAACCCTGCGTTTGATAACGAGAATCTGATTCTATACCCGTCATATTCGAGGAAAGTTAGCGACGGTGGATACGAGGTTGATATTCGTGGAATGTTGTTTCTGCCGGCAATTGCCAATCGCAAATCAAGACTCGCATCAAGTTTGGTTATGAAGTTGGCAGGCATTAGCTCAGGCACTGGTACAGCTACAACAGGTAGCAGTCCGGCGGCGTCTACTTTGGATCAATTGCAAAAGCTGGAACTGGAAGATTACGATTATATGTCTGATGAGCAGCTCCAGCAGCAGCAACAACAGCAGCTGAAGAGACGTCGTTCGCCACGCAGAATGGAGCAGGAAAGTGGTAATAACGTAGATTCTCCACCTCCGCTACCATCGCGGCCACGTCCAATCACACCTTCAAGTACTTCCAGTTCACTATTATCATCACGTTCTTTTCGGAATGATGACAATATCGAAGAAATCACATTCAAAGAAAGATTCGCCTCATTAACAACCAGAGCAGCACCAGACCGTGAAATTCGAGTCACAATTGACACTCAAGGTAATAATGGCGAACCACTTCGAACCACAGTAACGACGTTTTCCAATGGTAGATTTGTGACACGAATCAAGACGAGATCGAAACCAACGTTGATAGTTGTTGAGGCGAGTGAAGATGTTATCGCAACAATTGAGCCACTTGTTATCGATGATAGCGAGGACAGCAAAATTTCGGTAATCACTGATATCGACGACACCATCAAGCATACCGGTATAACTGGCGAAAAGCGACAGATATTTAGGAATATTCTTGCTCGCAGATACGAGGATATAGCTATTGAAGGGGTTGTCGACTGGTTTTCGGAGCTGGAAAAAGAAGGCGTCAAATTTCATTATGTTTCCAACTCTCCCTGGCAATTGTTTTCGGTGATTCACGAGTATATGAGCCATACAAAGTTACCGAAGGGATCGGTGCATTTAAAACTATACAATGGACTAATAAGTGGATTACTGGAAGAAAGTTCAGAAAAGAAACGTACCACACTATACAATATAGTGAAAGATTTTCCCGGCCGTCGGTTTATTCTTATTGGTGATTCAGGGGAAAAGGATTTGGAGGCGTATAATGATCTTGCTACTCAATTTCCAAAACAAATCCTGGCCATTTATATTAGGGACGTGACGTTACCTGTAGATGATCAGTCATTACAAGATATCATCAGTGCTACTGGATATATCCCGACTCCCAGTGAAATTGACAGTTATGATGAGCATGGGACCAGCAGTGGTGTTTCAAGAAGTAGTCGACTGGCTTTAAGACAGCAGAGATTAAGGGAGGAGAGAAAAAATAGAGACGGACAAAGTCGAGAGATGAGTGAGCCAAGGGCGCGACTGAAATCGCCGTCATTATCGTCGAGTTCAATTAGAGAGGTCGATTCACAAAAAGCACACTCACAGGAGCTGCCCGAATCACCACCACCTGTTCCGCCGCCAAGACCTGTAATGTCGGTTCATAAGGTGCAGCGTAAGCCAGCACCACCAATCCCTCAGAAGCCAACGAGTCTTCGCCCTGTAACAGACGCATCAGATTCTCCTGCTATATCTCCTTTTCCGACTGCCACTACAGCGGGTGCTCCAGGTCCTCCTCGTCCACGCGGTTTATCGGTACATGGTACTGCGTCGGATCCAGCCATAACTAGCACTGGAGACCCTCCTCCTCTGCCGCCTCGAAGAGGCGTTACCAGTCCTGGCCCTGCTACACACACGGGTACTAGTGATGTTCTGATCATGAATTCTGAACAGAATGATTATGGACAGTTGATTCTCGACAAGAAAGTTGAGCAGTGGAAGGGACGAGTGACGAGATCCAGACTAGGACTACCGTCTGGGGTCAGATTACGTATGTGGAGAGTTGGACATGATTTAAGAGCTGAGAGTCTAGCGCTTGTGCGAGACGCAAAGATAGAAAGGTAGTTGTACATAGGATCTAAATTAGCTAATCCAAAAAAAAAAAAGTCCAATTGTTTTGATGGCACTAATCGTGAGCTTTTCTGTTATCAGCCTTTTGCAGGATAAGATAATCCGAACTAGAGAACTAATAAGAGTGATAAATTAGACAAAAGCCTCCTTATCCATAGGGAGTGTATACCCTGCTAGTAGTACTTTACGTATCATTTATTGTATGCTTGAACGGTGCCCAAGTTTCTGGCAGTGGAACGCCAATTAGAATATATATCATAGCACCAGATAATATACTCCGTGGTGATCACATTATCACCGTGGGGGTCATGATGATTGCCGCCGATACAAACCGCTTATTTTCTTTTTGCCTATCAGCATTCATTATCTGGCTCCTACTCTGCTCGGCTTACTCTGCTAGGTTTACTTACTCTGCTCGGACCCTTATTGGATCCCCTCTTGTCTACTGCCCCTCTCTCGGAACACACGACCTAGCCCTGGAGAATAAATCCGGTTTTCGGTGCCGGCTCGTCGTGCATGCTCACGGCCAGAGGGGTTCAAGTAAACCCTACACCCCGAAATGGCTTTTCCTCCCAACCAATCAAACGGCCAGTACGGAATTTCCCGCGAAAAAAAAACCTCTGTTACCTACCGAAACCGCCAAAGTATATAAAAATTTCGGTTTTCCCATTCTTGCATTTTCTTTCTTCTTTTTTTTCTTCAGAAGTATCTTCCTTTCAAACTTAGAAAAGATGTCGTCTGAAAGTGTATGTTGATTTGATTAGGGAGAATTGGAGAATGGGAGAATGGGAGAGCTGGGTTGGTTAAGCGACGAGGGGATTGGGATAACTGATGGGAGTGAAAATCTGTGAAGAAATCAAAGCAAAGTGAATGAGAAGTGAATGAAAAGTGGAGAAAGACGCGATTGCATGTACAACATTGTGAATCCGACAATGAAACGATTTGATTTGTTTACTGTTTACATGAGTCTTGTTTACATGAATGCTTGCAGTGCTTGGATTGAATCGATTGATTGATTGTTTAACTCGTATGCTGATGTCGATTACCTGACATTGACATTGCTTATCTGAAAGCCATGATGTTGTCTCGATCTCATATCTTTCGCTCGATTCATAAATGTGGATGCTGCCGTCTCTTTGTTGGGGACGCTTTTTCGCTTTTGTCGCATTGATTTTCACCTGGAGTCGATTACGCGACCATCATCCCTGGTCATTCTCATTATCTACTTGTTATCTTGACAGGCCGATTTGAGTAGGAGCGGTGGGTGCTATTAGCGAAATTTTCAGTGCCAGGCGTTTGCAGCATTGGCGTCTTGAATGGTCGTAGTCGGTCGACATACGGTATCTGTCCCTTACCCTGGACCCTAAACCGCTCTTTTCCCCTTTTTCTCCTTTACCACCCCCTTTTTTTTTTAACTATCCATGTTTGTTTTTTTACTAACATACCTACAGACCTTCCTTATCGACTTCCTCATGGGAGGTGTGTCGGCCGCTGTCGCCAAGACCGCCGCTGCCCCCATTGAACGTGTCAAGCTTCTTATCCAAAACCAGGACGAGATGATCAAGCAAGGTCGTCTTGCCAAAAAGTATGACGGTATCGCCGAATGTTTCCGTCGTACTGCTGCTGAGGAAGGAATTGTCTCCTTCTGGAGAGGTAACACTGCCAACGTCATCCGTTATTTCCCCACTCAGGCCCTTAACTTTGCCTTCAAGGATAAGTTCAAGGCTCTTTTCGGTTTCAAGAAGTCGGAGGGTTACTGGCCTTGGTTTGCTGGTAACTTGGCATCTGGTGGTCTTGCTGGTGCCACTTCTCTTTTGTTTGTCTACTCTCTTGACTATGCCCGTACTCGTCTTGCTAACGATGCCAAGGCTGCCAAGGGTGGCGGTGACCGTGAATTCAACGGTTTAGTCGATGTTTACAAGAAGACTCTCAAGTCTGACGGTATTGCCGGTCTTTACCGTGGTTTCGGACCTTCGGTCGTTGGTATCATTGTTTACCGTGGTCTTTACTTTGGTCTTTACGACTCTCTTAAGCCCGTTGTTCTTGTCGGTTCTCTTGAAGGTAACTTTTTGGCTTCTTTCTTGCTTGGTTGGACCGTCACCACTGGTGCTTCTACTGCTTCTTATCCTTTGGATACCGTTCGTCGTCGTATGATGATGACTTCTGGTCAAGCTGTTAAGTACAAGTCGTCTTTCGATGCTTTCACCAAGATTGTTGCTGCCGAGGGTGTCTCGTCTCTCTTCAAGGGATGCGGTGCTAACATTCTCCGTGGTGTTGCCGGTGCTGGTGTTATTTCGATGTACGATCAATTGCAGATGATTCTCTTTGGTAAGAAGTTCAAATAAACGGTTTTGTAGCTTTGGAAATAAAATAATCGTTTTCTTTATATGTCGAGGAAAGGGGGGGGGCGTGGGGCTCGCAGGCCTAAGGGCCGTCAGGCTTCATGCCTTACTGGCCGGTACGTCGGTTGGTTGGAGGGTGCCGGTATGGAGTGAAAATCGGTGCTTAAACCGGTGCTCCATTCGAAGCTTGGATTGTGTGCTGCGCCCCTGGTATTTATTTGAGCTCCTCGAGTTTCCGATCCGTCCGGATCAATAGATAATAAACTAACGTCTGTGTCTTTGATAATTATGAAATAATACCGATTTATTCAATACAAAGAAAGACGGATTCATTAAACTGGAAGAAAGGTACTACTCTAACTTAGCTGAAATTTACATAACGTTATCGTATTATTTATTACTAATACAGATGACTTCTGATTCGTTGCCACCAAGCTAATGGTGGACATTGTCAAGAGCTCATTAGACCTTTTCGGTCACTAATATCAACACTGATCTCAACTTTCACATGCCTCTTATCCTTTCGCCCAGCCAGCATGACGCCTGGTAGATATATATAGTATTGCTTTTTGAGATTTATTGGTAACTAAGAGCTTCTATGCCTAAACACTAATCGAGCTGATGAATCAAGAGCTTCCTTCTATATCTTATTGCAGAAACCGTTATCGTTTTCTGAAACCCGGCCACAGTTCCTGCCGTATTGTACACTCAATTTTGTGCAAAATCTCTTCCATACGCGTATATGCACCAGCCGCTATTCCACGTCCACCATTAGCCAAAGCTTACCACTGGCCAGTTCAACTGAGTACCACCCGATATAGTGATGTGGACCGCCAAAACCGAAAACGGCCACGCCGGGTCCTGCTTTTAGTCAACTACGGACTTAAAAATTATCGGTCGCGCGGCGGAACCCGAGCGGGCTTCCGATCCGATGATCTCACTAAACAGCGATTTGCCGATGGTGGTTCGGAGAAACCCATTTTTTAAATGCGATGGAGCTAAGCAAAGATATATATAATAAATTTTTGCCACTGGATCATTCGAAAGCTTAAATCCATCGGTAAAAAGGGTTCTTTTTCCCCAGGATTCTGAAAAGCCAAGGAGTTTTTAGGACAAACAAACAAAGGAAAAAAGAAAGGTGTAGGAAATAGGGCCTCTGACTAGTTTTTGGTTCGGCATTTTGAATTCTTGGTAAGTTATATTATTAAGGGAATGTGTACTGGTCAGACATGTATGATGGCAGCGATGGCGTTGATCTGTTTACTTGATGAGTGTGTATGGCTAGGAAGTCGACTTGTTTTGACGTGGATATGAATATGAATGTGTTTCCGGTATTATCCGTCATGTTACATAACTCATATGGAGCTCATGGTTCGTGTTCACTTCCAAACGTTATTATTACAAGTAATTATTTTCGAGCAAGGCTGTGGCTGTCATGCTTACTACCTTCTGGAAGATATCACACATTCCTTGTTCATCTACTAACATTTGTTGGTAGCCCTTCATGGAAATAGAAAACAACTTCCTTTGCTCATAATGCCCGCATCGTCTTCATCAAGACCCAAAGATGACGATTTAACTGCTGGCACCACTTCCAGCACTGCCAACACTACCAGCACTGCTTCCACAACTGCAAATGCTTCTAATGGCGCGACGGCTCCTAAAAAGCGACAAAGAGTCTCGAGGGCTTGTGATGCCTGTAGAAAGAAAAAAATAAAGTGCGACGGGATCAAACCAACATGTAACAACTGCCGCAGTGGCGCTGCTGGTCAATGCGTTTACACAGTGTCTGAAAAAAAGGTCGGCGTTACCAGAAAAAGAGCTACTAATATCGTCAAGTTGGAGTCCAGACTTGATAGGATAGAAAGTATGTTGGAAGTGTTAATTCCTGCAGCGACAAACAACAAGCGGAAAACGAGAACTACAAAAGAAAAATCGACTGGAATAGCCACTGGAGAGTCTGAAAATGACAACGACGATGAAGATGAGGACATGGATGTTCATGAAGATGAAGAAGAGGATGACGACGAAGACGACCAGGACGAGGACGAAGAATCAGATGGCCCCGATCAGAATGGAAATGGCTCGATGCCAGCAAACTTGACTGACGACAACTTCACTCCTGATGAATGGGGTATTCATGATGTCGATGTTCCAGAAGGCGAAATAATGATCAAGTTCAGATCCGAAGTCAAGATATCGAGAAAATCAGATATGTTTAGTCGTAGCATGGCCAGAGTCAATAGCCATTTTTGTGGCCCCGGCCCAAATTTCGCTCTCTTATCCGGCAATGGCCTCAAGTGGATTGGAGACAAAATAGACGACAGCAACATTGCGGATCGACTGGCTAACCCTCTTACCGACATTGTGTCTTTCCAATTAGAGAGAATAAGGCCGCTGGTGGAACCAATGTTAAGACCGTATCCCATTAATAAACAGATCCTGGATGTTTGTATTGAAGCATTTTTACAGGGTCCAAGTGCTTGGAAATTGATTATCAGCGGAGACGAGATTGACGAGATTATTCGTGCCGAATATTATGATAAATCCTTGCCAGCAAATGGATACGCCGAGCATTTTGTCTTGAATGCCATCATTGCTATTGCACTGCCATTTGCTTGTCGAAGACCCGATTTGATTCTTAACACAGACCTGTCTATGCTTTCCGATGATATACGGGTCGAGGCCACAGTGAGCCAGTATTTTGCAAACTGTATGTTCTACGCCCGAAGAGTCACCCTCATCCATCCTAATATTACGTCTGTAAGAGCAATGTTATTATTAACAATTGCTTTGGAATGTTCAGATACTCCTCACCCAATTGCATATATCATTAAAACTGCAGTTCATCTTGCGAGTGAGATGGGGTTGAACCGTAAAGAAAGCTGCGCTGGGTTAAGCAGAGAAGAAACAAATCGCCGAAAGACTTTATTCTGGCTACTGTATATTTTTGATCAGGACGTGGCCATGAAGATATGCAGAATGTCAAGTATTATGGAATGTGATATAACTATTGATATGCCCGATTTCGATAAGGATGATAGTAGATACGAGGATGGTGAATTCATCAAATTATTGGTGTGTTTTTTCCGCATAGCCAATGATTGTTATGTTCGACTGTTCTCTCCCAAGGCTTCAACAAAACGCCCTAGTGATATCGTAAGAGATGTACAATATTGCGACGAACAGTTGGAAAACTGGAAGAATTCGGTCCCGGTGGAATATATGCCTGGATGTGGCCTTGATTTCTTTTCAATAGTCGAGCCAGTGAACGAGAGCTTGACAAGCGAATTCCATAAAAAGGTCGGCATTTTGTATATGCATTATGTTTATTATCAGCTGCTGTCCAGTATACATCGTACTGTTGCATATCATCCGTCTTGGATTTACACCTTGATTGAAGAAGAAAGAGCAGCACGTTTAAAACCTAAAGCAAGTGCAAAAGGTAGTAACAGTAGTAGTACAAATTCCACTCCAGGCTTGGTAAAGGCCGGATCGGTACCGAGCCCTACAAATTCTGCATCATTACCTAACGAAATGGTGTCTGGGACAGCCGATCAGTCACCATTAATGGCTCTACACAACAAATACCCACGACTTCTTAGTTCACTTGATATCTGTAATGATGCAGCAAGAAGAACCATTGAACTCATCAAGGCTACCAAAAACTGGGGCCAACTATTTCTTTGGGCTTGTGTCTATTTCTCTACAAATTCTTTCATTGCATTATTTGTTAAATGTCTGGCAAAGCCTTTTGATCCCACAACAAAGCTGGATCTCGAGATACTGAAAACTGTGCCAGAAGCGTTTCAGAATGTTCACCATGCATCACCAGGCGCCGACCGAACCATTCCTAAGATATTGGACTTTTGGACTATTTTATACGATATTGCTCAGTCGTTTGTTGAAAAGGCCCATGCCAGCAGCAACAACAACAATAACAATAATATTAATAGCAATAATGGTACAAATAGCTATTCGTCGCCTTCTTCCACTACCAGCGAACACCATCATCCGGCCAAAAAAATGAAGATCAAACGGGAGAAAAGCAGCACGAATTTGAAAAGCGAGCATGGAAACGGTGGTGTTCATAGCCGAACAAGGAATATGACGACTACAAACACGATTCCTGTTAATAATATTAATAATGATAATACTCGTGGCGGCACCACCACCTCCACCACTGTCAACAGCTTAAGCCCTCTAACTTCTCATGTGGCTCCCCTTTCTTCCAATAGCATCCCACCACAGTCTTCCGAGGGCCTTCTTCCTAATGATGGCACCATGTTTATTCCATTAACCGACCGCATGAGTTTTGGATTTGGAGACGAGCAGTCTCAGAATATTGCTTCATCGGCCGCTTCTTATAACGCACCTCCGTTAAATCCCTCGTCTGCCATCAATAATGGAATGCCACAGGACCTTTCATCACATGTTCAATTCCCAGTTGGCCAGCCTTCACAGCCATCGAACAATTACATGCCCATACCCGACCTGGATAATGTGGATTACATTCCGGATCCTAATATGATCCAGAGTCTATTTCATATTTCGTCGTATCCATTTTCCTGGGACTCGGACTTTGCTCTGTTTTCCGGCGGCTTTAACCAATCTCCATAGAAAGGGGATACAGTCTTTTATTTATTACCACTGCTAATTTTATATCTGTTTATATATATCACTTAATTCTTCTCATCCAACGGGTACCTCTGTCGGCGATTTAGCAACGAAAGCCTTAACCCGCACATACATCACGTGATACGAAAAACCTGTATGTCTCTTACCCTCTTTTCCTGAATCCAGACTGTTTTCATACTCCCTTCATTTGCCTCCGACGATTCGATATTGTAACTGGTGAACCACGGGCAACTGAATCACTTTTTTGGTCGTTCGAATCTAATCGGTATAAACATTCAACGGAAACCTCAAACAGGTCGCAATTTGCCGTGGCGTATAGTAGAGAACAGATATATCCATATATATAGGTTCCTACTTGGACCGACCCAGCCATGTTGACTCCATCATGTTTCAAAAATGGCAGTTATCTAGTGGCTAGTAGGGCACCTGCTGTCGCGACTTCAGCTCTGATGAACAAAAGGCTTCTGTCGAGTCTGTCTTCAATCGCCGGAAGCCGACTGCCTCGGGTTCCGGCCTCGAATAGTTTCAATGATGGCCCTGATTTAATAGCCTTCTCTAAAGGATTCAAGACGTCGGTGCCGACTTTCCTTGCTCCAGGAGGAGTGGGCGGGAAAAATAGGAGAAACTTGAAAGAACGAAGGCAGCGGTTACTGGAAGAAGCCAAGAAAAGACGTAAAGTGTCTGATGAAGGTGCTAGTGCAGGTGCCAGATATTCTCAGCACAAGAAGGTGGATCAAGAGACTGAAAATCAAGAGCATGAAGAGGAGCCTATTAATGACTTCAAAAAGTCATCCAAACGGGATAGCGAAGGCGACAAGGAAAGTGACAAGAAACCGTCATCAAGTGATATGCCACCAGGATTCAACTTCAACTCTAAGAACTTTCGAGCTGTGGAGTTCAAATTCACTATGAATCAGATTCTATTTGGCGTCTTTGCTGGTATAATGGTGTTTTCATTGCTTTCTACAGATGTACAGTTTAAAGAACTGACTTGGCAGGAGTTCAAAACCGAATACCTCGACAAGAGATTGGTTCAGAAGCTGACAGTTGTGAATAACAGCACTGTCCGGGTCGTTACTACTAACATAGTGGCAAACGGCCAACCGGAAGTTCTTTATTTCACTATTGGATCCGTTGAATCCTTTGAGCGTCACTTAGAAGAGGCTCAAAATGCTCTTAATATTCCTGTTCATGATCGAGTACCTGTTACATATACTGAAGAAGGAAGCATGATCTCGTCCTTTGCCGGATTCATCCCTACTTTCCTTTTATTGGGATTTCTACTATGGATGAATAGAAGAGCAATGGGTGGTGCTGGCGGCAAAGCTGGTGTTGGAGGTCCCGGAGGTGGCATTTTCGGAATGGGCCAAAGCAGAGCCCATCTTTATAACTCAATGACTGATGTCAAAGTCAAGTTTGAAGATGTGGCAGGTATGGACGAGGCTAAACTGGAGATTCTCGAGTTTGTCAAGTTCCTAAAGGACCCCAAGAAATACGAAGCTTTGGGTGCTAAGATTCCTCGTGGTGCTATACTCTCTGGTGCACCTGGTACTGGTAAGACGTTGATTGCCAAGGCTACTGCTGGAGAAGCCGGTGTACCGTTTTTCTCTGTTAGTGGAAGTGAGTTTATTGAAATGTTCACTGGTGTTGGTGCTAGTAGAGTTCGTGATTTGTTTAAAAAGGCTAAAGAGGCTGCGCCTAGTATCATTTTCATTGATGAAATCGATGCAATTGGCAAATCTCGCGGTAAAGCCAATATCCGTGGTGGCAATGATGAAAGAGAGGCTACTCTCAATCAGTTATTGGTTGAAATGGATGGATTTGACTCGAGTGAACATGTGGTTGTACTTGCAGGTACCAATCGTGTTGATGTCCTTGACAAGGCGCTGCTGAGACCAGGAAGATTTGATCGTCATATCAATATTGACATTCCAAGTCTCGATGGCAGAAAGGCCATTTTCGAGGTCCATCTTCAAAAGATTCTTTATGACAAGACTATTAAACAGTTGGCGGGTAAATTGGCTGCCATGACGCCTGGATTTGCTGGCGCTGACATTGCCAATTGTTGTAACGAAGCAGCTCTTGTGGCGGCTCGTAGAGGAGCGTCTCTTGTCGAAATGAAACATTTTGAGCAAGCTATTGATCGTGTTATTGCTGGATTAGAACGAAAATCCAGAGTTCTCCGTCCCGATAAGCGCAAGATTGTTGCTTATCATGAAGCAGGCCATGCTATTTGTGGATGGTTTTTGAAATATGCTGATCCTTTGGTCAAGGTATCGATCATTCCTCATGGTGAAGCAGCTCTTGGTTATGCTCAATATTTGCCACCAGATGCTTATATCACGACCGAGGACCAGTTTCATGACCGAATGGCAATGGCTCTTGGTGGCCGTGTTTCTGAAGAGATTCACTTTGATTCAGTTACAGTGGGAGCCAGCGATGATTTCAAACGCATCACTGAAATGGCAAGAGCTATGGTTACTCAGTATGGTATGTCCAGTGCTATTGGACAAGTGTCGTTGAGTCGTCAACAGGGGGCTGTTCAGAAACCATATTCAGAAAACACTGGCACTCTGATTGATGATGAAGTGCGAAGAATCATATACGAGGCACACGAGAGATGTAAAAAGTTGCTGGAAGAGAAGAAAGTCGAGGTTGGTCTTGTAGCTGAAGAGCTTCTTTCAAAGGAGGTGATTGGGCGTCAAGATATGATTCGACTGTTAGGACCTCGACCATTCCCCGAACGCAATGATGCGTTTGACAAGTATCTTGCCGACGATTTCCCCAGCCCCGATCCATCATCATCTAGCGATCACAAAGCGCCACATTCATCAACCCCTGAAGCCGGATTATCTGCATAGAAACCGTCATATATTCTGTAAATAAGAGAAAAAATATATATTACAATTTTCAAGATACTATCTGGGTCATAAATATACAAGTAGTTATAGATCACACATATATCAGGAGAGGTGGATCGAGTTTTTTGAGGTTTTCTCATCAAAAAGTTTTTTTTTTTCATAACATCATCATGTGCTCTTAAGAGTTATGGATCTCTCTAGCTATGTACAAAAATCTAGTCATCCATGTCACCAAACACCCCTTGATTAGACTCGTCGCCGTTGGAATGAGAGTTGGTCTTGTCTTCATCATCAACGTCAGGGGGAGAAGGATTGTCATTAAAAATATCGCCACGCGACTGTCTCATGTGGGACATTCTACGAGCGCGGTACGGGGTAGCAAGCATTTCGTACTCATCGTGGGCTTTGTGGGAATGAACAGAATCACTACTGAATAGAGAATCAGTTACAATGGGGGATTTGGAGAGACTGGCAGCTGAGGCTCGCTGGGATAGCGAAGAGGGGATACCTGGCGAAGACGGCATAAAGGAAACGTTAGGTATTGAACCTCTTCTGGTAGAGGACGGAGGGTATGCAGCAGAAAGGTTCAACGAGGATCTTCGAGCGTAATGTAAAGAGGATGAAAGGGCCGAGGAATGTTTAGAAATAGCACGAGCTGACGAAGACAATGGAATAGTTGGAGTAGTCGTTGTGGTGGTGCCAGAGCCAGAGCCAGAGCTAGGAGGTGGTGAAGGGGACGAATCGGAAAAGGTCGCGGCACCACCCGATTTTGCCGATGAGCCATTGAAAGGTTTTCCAGGTTGCTCTTCTGGAAGAGTGGGAGTACCACTGGCACTATTGGAGCGACTTGTAGGTGGAGGAGTCAACGCACTTGAATGGGCAAAATAGCCATTATTATTGCTATTCCCATAAGGTTTATTCTGTCCATTGGCAGGTGGAGGTGTCAAAGCATTATCAGAGGGAGGAACAAACCCAGTCAAAGGTTTTCCTAAAAAGGGCGTGGGACCAGCGCCAAATTCGTAAGCTCGCATCCGCTGTTCATGTTCCTGCTTCTCTTGCACTTCATCTTCATCCTCTTCATTCATGGAAACCAAAATGGACGCCGCCTCCAAAAGCTGGACCTGCTGATGTTTGGAAATAAGAAGCTTGGACGTGACATTCCATTCCGGGGTATGTTCCCATAAATGCTTGGCAAGAGAAGACACATGTTTATAACCTTTACCACATGCCTGACACTTGAGTTCTTCTTTAAGACGTCCAGTTTCACCTTCCGAGATTCTTCTGGCAACAAACTTACGAGACAGTACCGGGAAATTCGGAGCGGGCTGAGTGATTCCTATAGATGGATGTGGTTGCATTTGCATTGACAGAGAGGGGTTTAGATCATGAGGTCCGTTTGAGGGAGGAGGCTGAGATGCGTATAACTGTTGAACACCAGAGTTCTGGACCGCCAGCTTGTAGTATGGAACAGGATTGGACGCTGAGTTTGCCGACTGGGGTTGTTGTGCAAGATTCGCTGAACCAGCTGGAGACATGGACATTCCCACATGCGATGGAATCTGTTTCGAGCTAGCGTTATGAGGAGAATGGAATCCATTTAGTCCAGCTGCCAACGAAGTAGGGACCGATGACGACATATATTTGGCATCTTCATGATGGCTGTTATGATGGTGGTGTGGAGCATGCTGAATAGGACCTTTTTGTTGAACGTATGCCATGATTGAAAAAATGTCACCAAGGACAGTGGAGATATCGCTATTGTTGAATATTCTACCACGCCAATGGATCACACTCGGTCATAAAGATTTTGTCGCAACGACCTGAATCAGCTATAAAGCGCCAAAAAAAAATTATTTTTTGCAAGTGGCCGTTGATCCGGGACAGTCAAAAAAACTACAGCTTCTGATTAAAAAAAAAACACTTTAAAACTGGTGTAGTTGTTCTATTGTGTCTTGTTTCCTTTGGCTATTTTTTTTTTTCCTTCCATGTCACGATAAATTATTGTACCACATCTCATTTTTTTTCAGATTTAGTGAAATTAACTTTTCTGCTGAGAGTCGCATCATTTCCCTATTCACTCATCCTGCCTGCGCCTATAATTATTGGCCCTTTGCCGCACCAACAAAACGCATACATCACCTCTCCACCCTGTTTGCTATTATTCCCCGCGTTGCACCCCCTCTCTGCGTGCGCCACGCCCGGGAAATGCCACTTTTCATTTGTGTATGTTTGGCGTACATCTGAGTGGAGATTATAAAAGAATTGATAATCGATGGTTGTGCATTTCTGTTGCTTTCGCGTCGTCGATATCGAGTACCGGATTAAATGTGCTGTCATGCTGGTATGCTTCCAGGTCGGCATGCTGTGTGTGCGTGTGTGTGTCTTTATCTCTCACTGATAACAGTTTTTGCGGTCCGCTTCCATAATACGCTGCTGGGCTTCCAGCACATTCCTATTCGTGGCCACGATAAATGTATAAAAATTTTCCCATCAAAGTACTGTAATTAGCGCATTAGGAAGGAACAGCAAGAAGAAATGTTTTCTCCGTTCTTGACAGAAAAAAGTCCGAAGATCCTGCCAGTTCAGTATAATTCTGTCAGCCGTCTAAGTTTGGTGAAACAGCACGTGAACAGGCGCGCAGGTGAGCTTTAAGCGTGTCGGGTTGTTTTAGTCGGGGATAGGTTTTGTGTGTCAAGTGTTCAAGGTAACCGTTTACCGTGGATGTATTATATCTTTGGTGTGGTTGGTCATCAACCCATAAGGTATTGTGAGAGGAATGACAGATAAACGGCTTCTATGAAGCTAACGCATATGTACATTCTAGGCTATATTGTTGGGCGATCTGACCGGTCAGGTAAACACCACACTGACAACGGTCATAATAGCTGAATGGTTTTATGTTCAGCGAATGATTTGTAGATAAAAAAATAGTTGCGGTTGTGTTATTATATGGCGAGCGGTTACTATTGATTCTGCTCATGTGTATGCATTGAGATATGCATTTAGTAAACAACTAAGAGAGAAAGAAATTAGGAAACCAACAAAAAAGAGAGTTCATCACCTCACAACTACAGACAAAGGGTATACTACTTTGACAGGCTCCTCTTACTTGAACAGATTTGCATTGTCTTATTATAGCTTCTAGACTAAAACGGCATATTCAGGGGTAGCCCTAACCTCGATTTCGAGCGATAGCTATTATAATATAGTCCAGGGTTATTATCACAGTTGGTTGAACCAGGTTTACCTGTTAGAGCTCAACACAGCAACTCGCTATTAACTACTCATTGACTACTCATTGATTTCAACCCCATTATGAGGTGCTCCCCAAGATTGCCCTAATCTTCACCAATTAGATCCCTATGAATGCTTCTAACGGCCGACTAAATTATATTTGAGCTTGAGAAATCGATTGGTGCCCCATTTGCGACCACTTGTAGCAACTGTGACCACTGTAACACCGGTGAACCTTTGAAACATGAAACGCGTCGCGCCGCATTTTGCACATGTCGCAGCACGGCTGTGAAACACACATGTTGTTGTCAATAATTTATATCCAAACATAACAAACAAAACATACTTGTCACCACACAGCTAGAAAGGAAACAAAGTTGTCCAATATAATTAGAAGAAAATAAATAAAAAAAAAAAACTACTGTAAGTTGACAGGCTGGACGACGAGACCGCATGGTGATGATCTTGGCGCTCTCTCCAAAATATGATCAGTTGCTAATACTGTTAGATCACACACACCGTGTACGTGGACAGAATGGCAGAATCTCGTCAAGAATTAGTCAACTGGGTCAACGACCTTCTATTACTTGACATTACCAAGGTCGAACAATGTGGAACAGGTGCAGTATATTGTCAGATCTTTGATTCAATATTCTTAGACGTTCCAATGTCTAAAGTTCGATATGATGTCAATACGGAATATCAGTATCTGAATAACTTTAAAGTGTTACAGAATACGTTTCTTAAGCATAAGATTGACCGAGCAGTGCCAGTAGAGCGACTAGTCAAATGTCGATTTCAAGATAATCTTGAGTTTTTGCAGTGGGCGAGAAAGTTTTGGGATGGTAATTACGCAGGCCATGAATATGATCCATTATCAAGACGAAAAGCTGGACCCCTGCCGACTTCGGCAGTCAATAAACCAGCCCCGCTACCAGCCACCACCACAGCAGGAGGCCGTACGTCATCAGCTTCTGGAAACAGAGTGGCTAGCAATCCTATAGCATCTTCATCATCACGAAATATCTCTGGCAGTTCAGGAGCTGCTCGTAGGCCACCATCTGTGCAAGGACCTTTAGTGCCCGCTGGTGCTGGTGCTGGTGCTTCCGCAGCAGCTGCTATCAGACCTCTGAGGGAGAAAATTTCCGAACTAGAAGCTGAGCATGAACAGCTGGTGGGTACAGTCGATATTCTTGAAACAGAAAGAAACTTTTATTATGACAAGCTATTCAATATCGAATTATTGATTCAACAAGCAGTAGATGGATTGGACAAGAAAAAGAGCATCAGTGATAATAACAATGATACCAATGGCGCCGTTGCCGAAGAAAACGGAGACCCCAGCGCACCACTCACAGATGACTTTGAGAAATTGTCTGTTGAAGAGACATATGCCAATCTCGTGCGAGAAATCCAGACAATATTATACAAGACTACTGAAGGATTTGAAATCCCCACTCAAGAGTATGAGACAGAGGAGACATTTTAGATAAAGAGCGAGAATTAATATATAATCAGTTACCCACAAAACCGCAAACGAGCAGAGCCCGAGCCGTCATATTTTTTTGGTTCGGCGAGTTTTATTTTTTTTAAGGATTTCTTTATTTTTCTCTTGGGACATTGCAGAAATTTTATTTTACATCACCCTTATAACAAAAAAGCAAAACATTTCTCTTGTTGTATTATGTTGGTTTTGGTTGGTTGTGACATTTTTTTTAAGCAGTGGCAGGAGCAGCTTCGGCGGCCCAGTCGTCAGCAGCAGCCCAATCAGCAGCACCGGCACCAGCATCAGGTTGAACATCCCACTCTTCACCAGCAGCAGCAACCTCAGCAGGAGCGGCAGCAGTGTTATCTTCAACAACAACCTCCTCTTCAGCAGCAGGAGCCTCGACCTCTTCAGGATCTCTGTAGAAGTACAAATCGGGCATGACGGACCAAGCAGTCTGTCTGTCTGACAGAACACCCTTAAGTCTGAGAACTTCACGGGCCAACAACCACCAGATAAGACCAATCGAGTGCTTGGACTTGTTGTTACAAGGAATGGCAACATCGACATATTCAGAAGGAGAGTCGGTATCGACAAGAGCAATCACGGGGATGTTGACATAAGAAGCCTCCTTGATAGCTTGGGCATCGGTACGAGGATCGGTGACAATGATCAATCTGGGTTCCTTGAAAGATCTTGTGATGTAATTTGTGAAGTTACCGGGAGTGAATCGGCCGGCAATGGCAGTACCACCAGTGTGGTTGGCGAACTTGAGAACAGCTCTCTGACCGTAAGTACGGGCAGAAATGGCAACTACATCGGCCGAACGGGGCACAGCAGCAATGATACGGGCAGCAAGGACAATCTTCTCCCAAGTCTTGCCAATGTTGATGATGTTGACGCCATCGGGTCTAGTCTTGTAAACATAAGGCTCGTTGTGGACCTAAAACTTGTTAGTTATGATATGACTTTTGTAGAGCAGTGACAAACGTCATTGTAATTGCACAACAGATAACGAATAACATCAGCAATTCTCCAATACTGGCAAAAGCTCTATCTCCACCATCTTTCAACATACTTGGACGTTCTTGGAACCAAGGTGAACCTGAGCAGCCAACAAAAGTTGGGCGTCTTCCTGAGTGAGATCAAACAGCTTGTCGGACATTATTCCTGTTGACTGTGTATATGTGTCGGCGTATCTGTCGAGCAGTAACGGTGAAGGGGATTTTGGAATATGAGTATAGTGCTCAGTGGTATTGGAAAATTGAGTCTCTCTGAGTGGTGAGATAGTACTGTTGGACGAACTCGGTAATATGGGTGATGAGAATGAATATGCTGGTGTGACTGTGCAATTTCCTAAACAGGTAATAGTTGGCTGACTGAGATCATGTGACACACCCTATGCAAGATAGTGGCTAGGTATACATGAAGCAAGATAAGATATGCAACATCACCAGTACTGGCAATATACTTGGATGGAAGATTGTAATGTGTACAGATGGAATGGTCGTGCACCACAAATATAGTCAAAATATGCCAGACCTCACTGAACTAATCGACTGTATCCTGTGAATGGAAAGTTGAAGTTAAGCTGGCTGTGTAACCTGTCCGTCCCCCTCTACTTCTTTGTTCAATACTGCATATCACTATCACTCATTCACGACTCTCACGTCTGCCACAATACAGCCCCAACCCTGATGATATGTAAACAGATCGACAGCTGCATTCGATCCCACCCTTGTGTATATCCATTGTGTGCTGACCGACCTATTTAATGCTCTTGTCAAGACTGTATTATCTTGTAGTCTGTACAACAAACTTTTAGCTTTTATGGTTAGCTTGAGTGTAAGCCTTTTTGCTTAGGAGAGTGGAGTGACAACAATAAACACCAACTCCACGGCACTGGTGGTGCTGCTGCCAGAGACAGACCCACCCAACAAACAAACCTATTGGTTCACCAGCACCGCATAAATCGTTTCACCTCAATTCTCTGTCGACACGGCCTGATAACAACCCACGAGCCAAGGATTGCATGCGCGCACGCACACGACTACGCCAGGGGCATAATAACACTTATCAGACACACAGTTTTGGCTTGAGACACACACAGAGCCAAGGTATTAGCCGAAGCAGGTCAAGTTCGGTTAATATAGGCTCTGAGTGGGGTGCGAGTCAAATAATATATTTTATTTTTACTGACCATGGCTGGAGTAGGTGTTGCATCATCTCCATATGGAGTAGCAGGAGCGGCACCAGCAGAAGACGGCGGCGGCGATGTTTATACCCCTATTTATGATCTGTCTCCAATCCCATCACCGTCACCTCCTTCATCGCCATCACTGGTGCTTGATAAAATCCCTATACTTGCTCCTCCGCAAAGGATCGCAAGAAGAGCAGACACTGTATCATTACCATCGACTCCTAGGTTTTCCAGTAGTAGTCTGACAACATCAGGAGTAGGACTTGGTATAGGAACCACAAAAGGTGGGCAGGATATGTATGGCAAAAGAGGATCTATCGAGCAATCAGTTTCACCCTCGATTCCACGCTCACGTTCACCATCTCCATGTCATTCTTTCAGACATCTTCCCATTAGTCTACCTCACGAGTTCCTAGTTAGATCATCTTCACCAGAAGCACAGCCACCTGCCTCACCAAGCTTGGAGCACGATCTATTTGCCAATAGCGATTTCGACATGTCTGATTTATCAACTGCATTCGACAAGACCATGAGTCTTTCGCCTCCATCATTTCTATTTGGAATCGTGGTGGGGGTGGTTCTTGTCTTTTTAAAGCCCACAGTCGAATTCTACATGGAGATTGGCGCCAGAGCGATAATCCAGATCTTGAAATATTCCTTGATCTGGGGATCAATGGGCTTGATTGTTTATGCACTGATTCGATTTCTAGTTCAGGCAACCAATGCCACCACTACCACTACGACTACCGCTGCTTCTCCATCAATTGCATCGCCTCCGCTGTTCAAACTTTCACCTCCCAAACTTCATAGAAAATATTCTAATGAATCACTAGCATCGGCCGCCAGCTCGGCCTCGTCATCATCCACCGGTTCATCAATCGACGACAGACACTACTCGTATCGCCCATACGCAGCACGCCATAAATCTACCAATGATCTCGATATCATCAGTGGAGACGACATTTCAATTCTTGAAAAGCCTATAGGCCAAAGCGCATTTCGACTTCCTAGAAAGGATTACGGACGTAATATAGCTGCCTATTAAACGATCTATACAATATTGTAGTACTTTGCATATCAAGTGGTAATAAAGGTAGGCATACCCTCAAAGATCAAACGTGCTTGGACAGTGCCCAACCCGAGATCTTTTAAACAAATGAAGAAAACTATGAATACATTAACAACAAAAGAAATATCAAAAGAGAACAAAAAAGAATAACATCCAAAGTGGACCAAATCTCCATGTACATTCTTGTTTTCCTCGTTTATATATAGATTTCTCTTATCATATTACGTCGTGCGAGAGTGAATTTTTTTTTTTTTAATTTGATCAAGGATGTCGAGAGAGTAAAAAAAAAGTCCAAAAAACAATTGCAAAAGTCATAATCAATTTTTATTTTTTTTTGTTTCTAAATAAAAATAAAATTTAAAAGACCTCACCTTGGACAGATGGGACCTCAAAAACAACCTGCTTACCAGTAAGCTTGTTGTAGACAGACTGGAATGAATCAAGCTTGTGTTCCAAAGTTGTGATATCCTTAGAGTCCAAAATGACCTTTTGAAGCTTGGCACCACCAACTTGGAATCTAGTGCGCTTACCAATGATCTCGGTAGGGAAAACAAGGTCCTCAAGAAGAGCGTCGTGAACAGCATTCAAGGTTCTCGATCTAGGTCTCTTTTGAGTCTGTCTGGATCTGCGGCCGGGCTTGGGCAAGATACGTCTCTCAGCAAGGAAGATAACATAACGATCAGAAAACTTCTTCTCGAGCTCACGAGTGAGTCTCTGTTGAACTTTGTGGAAAGAAGTGAGAGAAGGAACGGGCACGAAAATGACAATGGCCTTCTTACCGCCGGAAACCTCGATTTCACGGACAGCTTTGAATTGAAGAGGTCGGAGGTCGGCCTTCAAGTCGGCAGACGAGTTCTCGAGGTCGATGAAAGCTTGAGCGACCTGGAGCTCGAGCTCGGTGGGCTCAGTTTTAAGCACTTTGTTGACGGCAGACATTTTGGAGATCGGTTTTGTACAAGGAAACACACACAACAACAACAACAAAGTTATCCAACTGACTTTTGATGATGATTAGCTAGTGGGTGTGTGTGGTATGCGTTTCGAGGTTTGGCAAGTTTGAGTCTGAAATAATTGGAGTTCCTAATATGGAGATGTGTGACTGTTTGTGGGATTCTAGCACGGCTGGGCGTTTTTCCGGGTGGGTTTGGGTTATGTTGGTGGGGCGATCGGCACATGCAGGGGGACTCGAGCTCGACACCTTACATAGATGGACTGGAGTCACTCGGCTCAGAGTAATAATAATAATAATAATATTAGTTAAGTTATAAACAAGAATAGAATTAGATGGCAGTTCCAAATACAAACGAGACAACGACAAATAAAATGGCAGTCACAGCCAGTTCAGAGACTTTGGACTGACCAGCAGCAGCACTTTTAGAGGTATGAGTGGACTTGGCAGTGGAGGTAGCAGTACCGCTATTAGAAGAAGCAGCAGCAGAGGTAGAAGTAGAAGAGGAAGAAGCCGATGAAGATGATGACGAATCACTGCTTCCTCCATACTGTGTAGAAGGACCACTAAGACCAAGAGGTTTTCCAGCTCCATTCTTTAAATAAGTTTCAGCTCCAGAAGGAAATTCTGGCAGGCTGGCAGTAGGATCAACTTCCCAAAGTCCTTCTTGGTAAGATGGACAATTGGCCACTTGATTACTGGTGGTGGCTCCACCATTACCACTGGGATCACTGTACTCAGCCAATTGAGATTTCAAATTGTCGTAATCGTCAAGCTTAGTGACGGTATCGTTATTAATCTTGACCAATCCATAATTGTTTCCTTCTTCACTGTACTCATAAACCAGACCGCCAGAGTATACACCGGTCATTTCAGTATTGTAAATAGCCGACACCTCTTGGAACGTACGGGGTCTGACGGTATTACATCCATATTCAGAAAAGAACAAAGGAATCGAATAATTGCCATAATTCTCCACATTAGCCTGATAACCCGAGATTACAAACGAAGACGCCAGTCCACACCAAGAGTAATCGTTCATGCCAAACATATCAATGCGCTCGCCATCATCTCCACAATTAAAGTATTCCATCTGTTGCCATCTATTCTGAGCAATATCTGCTGCCGAGTATCCGACGGGGATAGCCCGATCAGATTGAGCACTGATATATTTCTTCATATCCCGGACGACGGCCTTGACATAAGGAGCAGGGGCCGTGGTATTGATACTGTTAATGACCTCATTTCCAGCGAAAAATCCCAATACATTATCGTATCCCTTAAATGCGTCGATGGTAGCGAAAACAGCCTGCAAGTACGCAGCATTATAGGAAGGACCAGGATCATTTCGGTTAATGGAGTTTTTAGGAGTGTTGACATCCAAAATAAGATAAATACCAGCATCCTCAAGTTCCTTCATACATTCGTCATGATTGGCAGAGTTGTCCACAGTGTAAACACGGATAGTGTTTAACCCAACATCTTTAAAGTATGGAACATCTCGCTTACAATTGTCGGGATTAGCAAGCGGATCAACCGCTTTCGACGAACCACCAGGTTGGTAGTCCACACCTCGAATATAGAACCGGTCGCTTCCTTGGTAAAATGCATTTCCCTTGATGGTGATAGAATCCAAGGAACTGGCTACAGAAGCCAAACAGAGAGCGGTCGACAACAGAAAAGAAGTAATTTTCATTGCAACGTTGAAATTAACGAATGTGTTGTTGCTGATGATTAAGGTGGTGGTGGTGTGTTTTTTTTAAAGAGGGCCCCAAGCTTGTATTTGAAAAGCCAGTTGGTTAAATTCTATTTGTTTATTTCTATAAGTTCAAAACGTTGTTGTATAAGTCGGGGTACTTTTTTTATCAGTGGTTTAAAAAGAAAGAGAAATATCTATATTTATATTTAGTGTGTATATCCCAGCTTGCAGGGTTACAAAACGAGACGTCTCGGAATGCATCACAAACGCCTAATTCGATCACGCAAATAATCGTACGCCGCATGGATAAAGATAGATTACTCCTTTTCGGTACACATTTTAAGTGGATTTTGGCAGCCATCAATGGAATGATATGAAGAGCAGTGATTTTGATCTCGTCTTGAATATACCCAAGATCTTATCTTTTGATCACCAACTCCCAATTGGGCCCATTTAAACGCTAAATGTTATTGCATGAGTTAGGCGAGATCGCGCTCAGATCTAGGATGCTGATGAGCATTGATATCTTTCCTGCATAAAGACATGTTGGTTCGTGCGTCCCCGGTGCGATGTAATGTTAAAAGCAATTGATAATTGGTCATAGTTGCCAAGAGAGTTTAATATGGTAGGAGGAAGGAGAGGTGCTGATGTTGTATCTCGTCAAGCGTGTAATATGGCGATGCCGGTCGTCGAGAGCCAGGGAAGTGCACGTGAAACATGTTCATTCCAGAGACTTGTAGATCCCATCTCCGCAGTCTGCGAGCGATTCTTCCCCTGACTATCACAGCAGTGGGGGAGCGTGCAAGCGTGCAAGCGTGCAAGCGTGCCGCGCATGCCATTCTGGGCAATGACTTCCAGGGAAGAAGCGATTCTATTAAAAGTATCAAAGATGATGTCGCTATGATGACCGTCAAACTACGTAGTAGGTGATTCTCAGTTAGAGTGAACCAGAGTCACCGGCGGCCGCTGGGATAGTTTCTTCAGGGGTGTCAGCTAGAGCAGAAGGAGATCTATCAGTTGCCACTGGAATAGGTTCCTCTGGGGACTTAGTCAAAGTAGAAGTAGAGCTATCATTAGCCACTGCAATAATTTTCTCGGGGGATTTAATTGAAGTAGAAGTAGAGTCATCGGCGGCGGCTGGGACAGTTTCCTCAGGGGCGTCAGCTCGGACAGAAGGGGAGCTATCAGTAGCCACTGGAATAGTTTCCTCTGGGGACCTGGCCAAGGTAGAAGTAGAGCTATCAGCAGCCACTGGAATAATTTCCTCTGGGGACTTTGTTAAAGTAGAAGTAGAATCATCAGTGGCCATTGGGATAGTTTCCTCTGAACACTTAGTTAGAATAGAAGTAGCGTTATCAGAAGTAACCGGAGTTGTCTCATCTGAAGGAGTCTCGTGCCTATTTTCAAATTCAAAAGGCGTATCCTCGTTCAGATCAGTCGCTTTTCGAACTTTAAGCGACGCGGATCTGGAATCGGGGATGCCAGACACTGTCTCTTTGAGTTTGGACTCAGGCTCAGGTGCGGCGGTTTCAGGTTCATGTTCCAGCTCAGATTTCGGCTCCTGCTCAGGCTCGAGCCTGGAAGACTCAGGTTTGGCTTGGCGAGTCTCAGGTTCAATTTTCGGTGTAGGATTCGGTTCAGCATTTAGTTCAAGATTCGGTTCAGGTTTGGCTTGGTCAGTCTCAATTTCTTTCGGCTTCTCCTGCCCAGTACCTAACTGACCTGAATTGTTACCTTCAGAGACGAGTACAGACTCAGACTCAGACTCAGTCTTGGGTTGAGATTCTGTCTCTGCTTTTGACTCGGGTACCTGCTTCTCCTTGGCCATAGACGAAGGTGAAGATGGTAGTACTGCATCTGATTCAGCTTCAGCACTATCTGCTACCTCTTTCTCAATTGCCACTTCAGGTTCCTTTTCAACTTCCCATGTATGATCGATCACCACGCTAAACTCGCTTTTGGCACTGGCTGGTAAACGTCGACCTTTTGGACCCTTGGCTCGAGATCTTCGAACATCACTCGTAGCCGCAACAGACGACCCCTCAGCAGATTTCCCCTCCGAGTCATCGCCCTGTTCTGAATCCTCTGTAGCAGCCTTTGCAGGTAACCCGCCAGCAGGAGGAGGACCTCTGGCGATCAAGCTGTTGAGGTCATTGAACAATGATGCTCTCAAAGAACCAATCTTTGAGCCAACAGGTGGTGGTTTGGGTCTAGGTTTGGATGAAGCAGACTCAGCAGTAGCGGCCATAAATGATGCGGCAATTTTTGAGGCAGGACGAGCAGGAACGACCGGCTTCGGTTTTGGAGAATCAGTCGACTTGTGAGAGGGCCTTGGTGGAATTTTAACAGGAGGCCGTACAGCTGGTTCTTGTTCGCTCTTACTAGGCATGGGATGGAGTGGAATATCAGGAACTGTAGACGGGTTTTGGCCTGCCTTTTCTTCCGGTAGATCTAATGGGCCCTTTGAGGTCTGCTTTTCAGATGGCAGGGAATCCACGTCTGAAACGGGGCTCTTTGAAACTGGCGTTATCGGTGATGCATCTGAAGAAGTCTCGACAGACTTGGTCTCTTCTGGTGCGCTGGGTTCAATTTCGACCTTGTCCAAACTGTCGGACTGTCTGAACGGCTCAATCATCCCACTGGATACAGATTCCGCTTCCTCGGAAGTACTGTAGGGTTTACTAGAAGATTTGACATCGGTATCAGAAGCCAATGGTCTAGATGGAACTACAGGAAGCTCTGCATCAGGTGTGTTTTCTTGAATTGGCTGCTTTTCCTTCAACGGCCTAGATGGGATATCTGGAGCCTCATTTTCAGCAGCCTCATTACTCGATAAAGATTCCGAAGGTAAAGGTTCGGACACTCCCGTCTCAGCCTCAGATTCAGAACGTTGCTTTTCTTTTAATGGCCTGGATGGAATATCTGGAGTCTGCTTTCCCGCAGCCTCATTATTCGATAAAGATTCCGAAGGTAAAGGTTCGGACACTTGCATCTCAGCGTCAGATTCAGAACGTTGCTTTTCCTTCAATGGCCTGGATGGGATATCTGGAGTCTGCTTTCCCGCAGCCTCATTATTCGATAAAGATTCCGAAGGTAAAGGTTCGGACACTTGCGTCTCAGCAGATTCAGAACGTTGCTTTTCCTTCAATGGCCTGGATGGGATATCTGGACTCTGCTTTCCCGCAGTCTCATCATTCGATAGAGAACCCGAAGGTAAAGCTTCGGACGCTTCCGTCTCAGCGTCAGATTCAGAACGCGATGGAACAATAGCGGGCACGGGTGACTCTGCTACTGCCTCATCATCACCAACTGGGACTTCTGACAGCTGAACTCGTTCTGGTTGTATTCTAGATGGTCGAGTAGGAATAACCGGAATTTCTGGTGTTTCTGAAACCAAAGACCGTGATTCCGTCTGAGTGGTAGATAGAATGGAGTCCTCAGATTGTACCACAAGTGTAGATGGTTTGATAGGTTCTTCTACTTGCTCCGCAAGCGATGTAGGCACGAGCTCTTCATCAGCTGATTCCACAGCACTGGCTGAAACAGCCTCAGCGCCAGTTTCTTTAGACGGTCTTTTGGGAATACTAGGCGTCTCCGAGGTCAAAGGAGGGCCAACAATTGGCAATGCAAAAGGCTCGGGAGATGCACTGACTTTTCGCGGCCTATCTGGTATCAATGGAATCGATGATGAAGCAGACGAAGCAGATAATGCTGGGCTTGCACTCGCTGAACCACGCTTTTCTGGACGCCTTGGAACATGAGGTATATGAACTGGAGACTATCAAGAAGTTAGAAACCGAATTGAGAAACGCCTCTGCGCAGCATATGACCACAGTCTCTCAACAAACATACAGGAGACTCCTCCTTCACTGGCCTTGAGGGAATCGTCGGAATACTGGGAGATTCCGACATGGTCCCAGTGACAAAAGACGTTAATATATTGATTGGTGTGGTGGTGGTAGGTAGGTGCGATTGTGGAGAAGTGGATGAACATGAGGATTGGTTGGCGGTCGCGCTACGATCTCCAACTTTGAACCACGTGACCGCTTTCGCTATGTGACCGCTAGCTATCGAGATTTATTAAATATTAATTTACAAATACATTTCTTTTACATCATAGTTTAGCCACTTCTAATTTCTGTCCTACTTCACGGCAAAGTTCCAAAACCCTGTCTGTGATTCCTGGAATCAGATTATGCCTAAGAGGGCGATTCCGAGCCATGGCTATAGCCTCGGAAAACTCATACAGTTTGCCGTCAGTAATAACATGCCCCTTATTATCCAATTTAGGAATCCATTCCTTACTAAGACAAACGTCCGCCTTACGGTTCTCATCCACATGACGGATTAGAATGCCCTGCTGTTCAAAATATTGAAACGCATCTTTGAGTAATTCCTTATTGACTGCCTCATAATGAGCAATAACTCCTTCATGATACAAGGTCTTGGCAAGCGTCTGCGCCATGTTATAAAACAAATTAGCAGGCACTCTTCTATAGGGGGCCAGAGCAAACAGAGTAATTGCTGCTGTCCAATATCCGTCGATAAAAGGCCATAACAAATAACAATAGAAATCAAAAACCTCTCCGCCACTAATCATTTCTGCATTCGTCATTTCAATTGTATTGCTCTCATCGTCATGAGACGTCAAGATCCCTTGCGCTTGTAGACTATTGACCGTATCAGTGATATTACTCTCCAGTCCGTCTGGTTTAAAAACAAACTCTCCAGCCAGTAACGTAGACAAGAACTGCACTTGCGAGTGAACTGCTGTCTTAGATACTCGCACATTACCTGTTCGCCGTATTTGGGTGAAAATCGCCACTGAGACAATCGACTCTGAAATGAATAAATGGATAACCTGATTACGATAATAACTCAGCTGGAATGCGTCCTTGGGATAATATGTGCTTTCGAGCAGCCCTTTTTCTTCCACACCTACCAGATCGGTGCCCAAAACTCGTAGAGCATTGAGAATGACTGCTTGAGTGTCGGCAAAATGAGGGTCTTTAGTGGTACCATTATTATTGTAGTTTAGGGTGCCTATTCTGCCACCTGCTTCATGTACTTTTGTAATAAGCCAATCGATTCTACGTGTCAGTTGATTCATGCTTAAACCACGCTCGGAACAGGTCAATAAAATCGCACCAACCAATGACGTTGGCATAACGACAGATACTTTGTTGATATCTGCTAGAATCCTGTACCCCAAAGATCTCAAAACTTTCGTATGCGCAGACACCTCTAAAGGTCTTTCAAGAGGGAAACTGACTTGTCGAATATCTGCATCCGATGACAACTGATCCACAACCCAGCCCTTAAGCGACCACGGGTCATGAAATCTAACATCAACACGACCCATTCGGAGGGACAAGACCTTGCGTGAATCCAGGAAACTCATCAAAGACTCTTGGATCTTCTCTTTACCTAGTAACTCAGTGGCATAAGAGTCCGCTTCCACCACTTTGTCGTATTGAGTTGAAACGGGACAAATCCAACAATCCTCAACATGTCCATTCAGAATAGAATCGAGAATATACTTTAGAATCCCAAACTTGGGAGGCAAAAGCTTACCAGATCTCGATCTGGTGCCTTCAATGAAACATTGAAGATTGTATCCTTCTTTGAGAAGAGTCTCAAGGTAAGATTGAACCACTCCTTGATATAAATAATCTTGAGACCAATTGCCTCTGCGAATGAACATAGCACCAACCTGTTTTAGAAAATATCCAAGAACCGCCATGTTTAGGTTTTCTCCAGCAACCACCACTGGCAGCGAAAGTCCAATCCGGAAACAGATAAACTGCATGGCCATATAATCGAAATGTGATTTATGGCATGGCAAGAATATTAGACTTTGTTTCTTGGCTTGCAATTCCTTGGCCTTGGCCTTGATTCTATTCACTTCCTCGGAATTGATATGAACTCCTTGATGATAGCATCGGGCGAAAATCTGTCCAACAACATAGTACATGACCTTGAGAATCCCCTTGTGGTCGTAGGTAGCCACCCCATTGCCAATTAACCCCTCGGCTATTGACATGATCCATGTAGTCAGTTCCTGTCTTCTGGCCGCTCTTTGATTGGCAGTGAGAATCCAGCTCTGTTCTTTCTGCATTCGAATATCTACTAGATCATTGATCCGTTTTTGAAGCACTCTATGATGCAACGTCTGACGGATCATATCTTCTGTTATTTCGGGATAATACAATGGATGTCCAACATAGTCATCATAACCGCGCCAAGAATATCCTGCTATGTGAAGATTCAGATTCTTCATAAACTGTATAGGATCTGTCCGAAACCGAATCATATCTGAAACGATATTCATCTCCTCTTTATTATCGGAAGCAGGCCGCTCCAATATATCGACGTCAGCCATTTTCGTTATGTCTTCACAGAGTTAGGTCTTAGTTAACTGGACATACACTTGATCACCCTACCTTAATCACTACAATAGTTAAAGCCCTTTTACGTCATGCACCAGATAGTTTCTCCTTCTCCAAGCTCATTAATAAAAGAATCTATATATATATAATGTTGGTGATTGCCTTTGTGATCGCCTGTACTCTGCCTCGGCATGCGTTAACAACGGATTGTGAAAATCCCCACCTGCGATTCGCGTGACTTACCTTCTCCGTGAATATTCTTGTTTCGAATTCCACAACAACCCCACGGTCTATAAAAACACGTTTCTATCGTCACAATGGCTCTATGGTTATGTTACTGTCGTAAACTTGCTACTGCTAGGAAAGTGGGAAAGTGTGGGGAAGAACATGACTGAATTTGTTGAGTGAAGCAGTGTCGGCAAATGATGTTGGGAAATTAGTGGGGAGCCTGCATATGAAATTGAGGAGCTCGCATCAACAGCAGATGATATACTCATCCAAATATGAAGTCTGGTTGGTATTGTACGAACCATTATTGGCTGAACTGTGCGAAATAGTCATCAGGTGACTAAGAGGCCTGTGCAGCCTGGGTCCCTTTGACTGCATGACCATAGGCACGGGCGCTCAAAACGGTAATTTCATCTTATTGCCCATGATTGATTAACCCAGAGTGAACAGGACGAGATACTTTAATATTTGCTATCGCTTAGACTGATATAGTTTTGACGTGGTGACGCCTCCGGCGGCTGGGCGCTGCCCAGACCCGTTGCTCCGCTTCGCGGAGGGCTCATCTACGAGGGGAAGTTGGTCCCGTGCGTTTATGACTGGTAAATCTCAGACACATATCACCCAAGGGGATGTCGTCCGGCCAAAACCTTACAATACTGAGCTGGTCTCGTAAGCTAGTGTGTCTTCGCTTCGAAGCACCCTTAGTGGCTTTGGTTAGATATACTCGTAAACAATATTCCATATGTTGATAGAGAATCAAAAGCTGAGATGGTCACGAGGATGCTCGATCGGCAACCATTTTAATATCATGACCTACCAAACAAACGCCACTGGATACCGATACCATCGAGAAACCGCACACTTTCCGCAAACGAAGAACCCAAAGAAGCAGAGAAGCTATCTGGGGATATTGTCAGATGTCTTCAACAGCCTCTGTCGTGTGCTACTCTGCTTCGTTTAATTTATATGTCATGCACAATTAAATTAACCTTGCATACCGCATGGCGATCTTCCTGCTAATATTGTTGATAAAATGATTTACAAAACAAATGAAGATCCTACTTGTAACATTCAGAACAAGAACCAATTAAAAATAAGGACGAGGAAGATGCTTCTAGCCGATCATGTCAAATGAATATTGGCACAACCACTCTTTTGCTTAATGTTTCCGGCTTATCAGCCTATAATTGGATTGTATCAGACACTGCCTTTTACGGCAAAAACCAAAACACCATTAGCTTGTATTTCAAGCAGCCAAGAAATGCACCCCACAAATGGGGGCGAAACGAGGTTGCGCAGGACAGGACTCATTTAATGTGAGACACAGTCAGTCACGAGTAAATGCCATAACTCTCGTTGAACTTCATTCTCTACGATTGATACAAGACATAGTAAAGCTTATAATAGCTACGAAAGGCAAATGGCAGCCACCTGGGTCGTAATCCAGTGTTGTTTCTATGGTTATACAGTTACATGGAAAACGTTTCAAAAAGATTACTGGTGTCAAATCTCTAGATAAAGTTCACACGGCTCCGGTGTCTGAACTCACGACTCCAGAGAATCCCTGTGATAAGCATCTCGTAACAACTTTAAATAATTAGCTTGACCATCTTGCGGCATGCCAAGAGATTTGCGAGCCAGCAGTAGACCAGCTTACAGGGTATCATTTTGCTGAGAACTATTTGTTTCACATCATTTTTTTACAGAATGCAAAGATACGAGCCAGAAGTTGACAGGACCAACGTGCCACAATTGAAAGCAAAAATGTATATAAGGAGATTCAATTCACTCCTGTCGAATTGAAATCATCATCCAATATCATTCACCTGGCTAATCATCGACTATCAAACCTTCTTATCTGTCCCTTCTTCTTTACCAACATCGTCTAAAAATGTTCTCAGTTAAATCCCTCTATATTTTGGCTACTGCCTTGCTTGCTGTGGTTTCACAGGCTGCCCCAGTTGACAACAGTGTTGTTAGTGCCCTCATGCAAGCTACTCCTGAAGACATCGATATCCTGTCAACTGTCTTGACCAACGGTATCTACGGAGTCATTCACCTCGCCCATGGATCCGATAAAGATCAGACTTTAGTCCTGAACAACTATCTTACTTCCATCAGTGATAGTGTCGAGTCCATCAGAAAGGCAAAGGGTGATTCCAGCGTCCCTGCTCAGCTGGATGGCGCTGTTTTGTCTCTCCAAGACTACGTCAACCACTACCAAGCTCCATCTGCTAATCAGGCCCGTGCCTATGACCCCAGTGCCGTCCAAACTCATCAGACTGGTACTGTCGGTAACTCAGAGGGAACTAAGATGTCTGCTCCTCTTGCTAATGATATCAATGGTCTTTTGCAAAGCCACAGTGCAGCAGGTGCGATCTACAAGGCATTTGATGGTCTTGATCAAGTCGCTGATGGAACCGCTAATGCCATTGGTACCATCCTTGCTCCTGTTACTTTGGGAGGCAGCAAAGCGCTCACTGATTTCCTTACTGGTCCTATTGTTCAATCCATGACCCACGGTTCTTACGACACCATTGCTCACCTTCTTGGTAGTCCCATTGATGCCATTGCAGGTATGTCTGAGCTTTCTCCTTCAGACAGACTGGCAAAAGCCCAAGCCAAGCAGGCTCGTGCCTATGACGCTACCGCCCTTGAAACCCATCAAACTGGTACTGTCGGTAACTCAGAGGGAACCAAAATGTCTGCTCCTCTTGCTAATGATATTAATGGTCTTTTGCAAAGCCACAGTGCAGCAGGTTCGATCTACAAGGCGTTTGACGGTCTTGATCAAGTCGCTGATGGAACCGCTAATGCCATTGGTACCATCCTTGCTCCTGTTACTTTGGGAGGCAGTAAAGCCCTCACTGATTTCCTCACTGGTCCTATTGTTCAATCCATGACCCACGGTTCTTACGACACCATTGCCCACCTTCTTGGTAGTCCCATTGATGCCATTGCAGGTATGTCTGAGCTTGCTCCTGCAGACAGACTAGCAAAAGCTCATGCTCAGGTCCAAACCAAGCAGGCTCGTGCTTATGATCCAACCGCTGTTCAAACTCATCAGACTGGTACTGTCGGTGACTCAGAGGGAACCAAAATGTCTGCTCCTCTTGCTAATGATATCAATGGTCTTTTGCAAAGCCACAGTGCAGCAGGTGCGATCTACAAGGCGTTTGATGGTCTTGATCAAGTCGCTGATGGAACCGCTAATGCCATTGGTACCATCCTTGCTCCTGTTACTTTGGGAGGCAGCAAGGCCCTCACTGATTTCCTCACTGGTCCTATTGTCCAATCCATGACCCACGGTTCTTACGATACCATTGCTCACCTTCTTGGTAGTCCGATTGACGCTATTGCAGGTATGTCTGAGCTTTCCCCTGCAGACAGACTTGCCAAGGTCCAGGCCAAGCAGGCCCAACAACAAGCTCACGCTGCTTAGGTCTAACACAATCATTTACCAATTATTGAGGATTGTCTTCTAATTTCCACTCGTTTCTTACTTGGTCATAACTAGTTAGTTGAGATTAAAGCTTTATTGAATTTATTATTGTCTTAATACACATGATCGACGCTCCCTATCCTTATCATACAGAAGATAGAACATAAACAATGTTCTATGCGGCGCTAACTCTGACAGGGCAATTTCCCTTCCGGGTTCAACGGTTTTCATGCTTGTCGTGAGCAAGGTTAGTACCAAGTGACTCACTCAATATATGTATTACGGATTGCGATAAAAAAAGGCCTCGATTTTAAGGTGGCGACTCAGGGTCTGGCTATTATATAAACAGTGCCAGTTCACTCTACCATCTCTTAAGACCAAAGATTTACGTAGAGATTTTTCGTTGGTGATCGATTAAACCGACTTTTCTGATATGCATTCGTGGCCAAGCATAATGGATATCGAGACACAGGTTCCACAGCTGAACAATCGTATAGAATTGTAGGCTCCGAATATCCGGTCAAGTCACGGGTCTGTGCCGTATAATCCGTATTTCGCCGTCAGAACCGCGTATGGCTCCTAGAATTTCCGATTTACCGTTGAGGCGAATCTTTGCCGGTGATTTGTACGGTAACCAAAGAGTCAGCGACTTTCTATTGGACAGAGTCAGTCGTCTAATCAAGATTTTTTGCCGGTGGAGACGCGCTTCGTATATCTCACACCGCTCATAGAAACTCTAAAGAGCATACAATGCCCAAATTTAGTATAATGTTCTTGATCCCGCCTGTTCCTGGTCGGCTGATATGGATATGGATATGCCCCACAGACACCATGTTCTATATTGAGAACCTTTCGCGCCTCATATCCGGCCGCTGACCTCTCTAACATATCTACTAGCAGTCGCCCCGCTGTACGAACCAGATGTCCCTTACATAAGGTCGTTGGATTTCGTGCCGTTTAATTTGGTTTCGCTCACTATTGATTTCGCCGTTTTCACGGTTTTGGCTGGTGCATGCATAGACATGGTAATGATCAGATGCCGCGTCGTTGGATACGGCACCAAAATATGCATTCTCCTGTTCCTGAACAATCATTCCCAAAAGAATTTTTTTTTTGTTATCTCTTATCTGGCGAGGTTGAATATGAGCAGGAGATTAAATTAGCTATACAGACTAGAGGTACAGTTGGGAACAAGTGGGCTATATGGTTAGACCTGCTGATCTTGGATTTTTAAAAGTGGTAGACAGGCAGGATCAACCACCATCTGTTGCTATTGCCTGCGAGGAAAGGCGATGAATGTGTCTCAGAGCTCTGCCAGTTCAGGTTGCCAGGTCCGGTGTCGATGTTCATGTGGCTGGCTGATAACAGAAACATGATTGATGCGCTGCATGACAGGTTCATGCTTTCATTAGCTCTTCACCTGGTGCCGTGTCGCTGGCGATGAGAAGCATATTCTGGTTGGGTTCTCACTGCCGTATGGGCAGGTCAGTGATAATTCTGAACCTATAGCTCCTTGGCATGTGATATTTTGCCATGTTTGCCTTGAGCGACAACCTAAAGTCATAGTTCGAAGTTTCTTCTTACGGAGGGAGCCCAAAAGAAAAAGAATTTCTATTCGCTGTTTTATTTACTGGATAGATAGCGAACCACGGCCGAAGCGGCGTTTCACGGCCCTTGCTCAAATGAAAAAAAAGTCGCTCGGCATCTCGGTGGCCTGCTAAGTGAGACAAATAACTGAGACAATAGGAGTCAAAATTTTTTTGGAGACTGTTTCGTTTCCCAGAGATGATTTTCGATGGAACCCTCAATGTCCACAATGCAACGGGCACCCACACATCTTCTCGGTTACCAAGCAGATCTCAAGAATTCACACTGTTCAGGATTCCCCACTCGGAGACCAAAAAGCAATTCAACAAGGTGTGGTTATTTGTTTTTGTGTCTTTTTCAACGGGCCATGGCTATCTCAATATCTATCGTGTCTCGCATATCGTGCCGTGCGTATTTCCCACACCACTCTATCTTGTTTACTATGGATAGTAATGGTGCCGTGTCCTGCATGATAATGTGAGATTTGCACAGTCTAATTCGTTATCTGATATCGTTTTGTCGTTTTGTATCATGACTGATGATAATTCGCTGAGGGACGGGCCGTAGTGAAAATCATGACTGATAGCGTGAAAGGGATAAAAGCAGACTATCTGCCGCTGTTGGTCTAGATTTCTGTTCTTTGAAAAGTCTAGAATAAAGACAAACCAAACCTAAAAAATGTCTGTGGAGAAGGTTGTTGACGTCAAAGTCGCTGACAATGAGATCAACAATCCAGATCTCATCAGTCGCATTGAAACGACTGCCGGTCTCCTAGGAATCGAATTAAATGTCGACGAAGTTAACTTCGTTGCCAGTAAAATTCATGCTCGTCCTTGGCAAGAGGCTGCTGAGCTTCTCAAGGAAGCCTATGAGTATCATGAAGAAGATATCAATATCGACTATGACGCTCTTATGAGAATGAAGAGACTCTCGTTGGGTCCTGAGGGCTCGCCCGACGTTCCTCAAGAAGACTATGAGTTTGAATGTCTCTTTGAAGCTGTTATTGTTTCCGATTGGTCTCCGTATGCCGAGGTCAGAGCTGCTACCAGTATGGTAGACAGAGAAGATGAGCCCGCTGAGACCATTCGTATGTATATTGTCGGTTTGGTCTATGCCAACGTTGGTGCCATTGTTGGTACATTTTTCGGTAACCGTTATCCTTCGATTTCTTTCAATTTCTTATCGCTGCAGATCATTATTTATCCTTCAGGTAAGCTGCTCGAGTACATTCTTCCTGATTGGGGATTCAAATGGGGTGGAAAGCGTTATTCTTTGAATCCAGGTCCCTGGTCGTTCAAGGAGCAAATGTTGGCTACTCAGATGATGAGTGCTGTTGATGGTCCTCCATTTTCGTTCACTGTTATCACCCTTCAGAGAGCCACTCAGTTTTTCAATGAAAAATGGGCCAATAACTTTGGTTACATGTTCTTGATTTCCGTCACTGCCTCGTTCACCGGTTACGGTATTGCTGGTCTTCTTAGAGGCCTCTTGGTGTATCCCGTGCGTTGTATGTGGTATGGAGTCTTGCCACTGCTTTCCATGAATCGTTCTCTTGCTAAGCCTGAAATCAAGGAGAATGTGCATGGCTGGACTATTACCAGATATACTTTCCTCCTTTTGTTTACCCTTGTCAGTTTCTGTTATTACTGGTTCCCCGAGTTTGTTTTCCAAGCTCTTTCTTATTTCAGTTGGACTACTTGGATCTCCCCTAATAACATCAAGCTTGCCGCTGTGACTGGTGTTTTCAGTGGTCTCGGTTTCAACCCTATCTCGACCTTTGATTGGTCTGTCATCGGGGGGGCTGGTATGGTTACTCCATTCTATGCTACCTATGTTGGATATGTTGGTCAGTTGCTTGGTTTCATTTGTATTATTGCCATCTATTTCTCCAAGTCATTCTATACTCAATACCTTCCCATCAATGATCCTGGTGTGTTTGACAATACCGGTGCTGCTTACAACATCTCTCGAATCCTCACTGCTGATGGCAAATTCGATGCTGAAGGTTATACCAGTTACTCCCCTGCCTTCTTGAGTGCTGGCGCTTTGATCTACTTTGGCGGTCAGTTTGCTATTTTCACTGCCGCTATTGTTTATGCTATTCTTCATTACAGAAAGCCCATGATGGCCAGTTTCCGTTCCATGTGGCTTTCTTTCAGAAGCTCTGAAAAGGCTAGAAGACTTTATACTGATCCTTTTACTAGAAATATGGAGAAGCACCCCGAGGTTCCCGAATGGTGGTTCATTGCTACTTTGGTGGTTTCGCTTGTTTTATATATTATCATGGTTAAGGTGTTCCCTCAGACTGACACTCCTGTCTGGACTGTTTTCTTTGGTATCCTTGTCAATTTGGTTTTCATCATTCCTTTCGGTCTTCTTTATGCTACCACCAATACTTTCCTTGAGGTCGGTATCTTGGTTCAGGTGTTTATTGGTTATATGATTCCTCACAATGCCAATGCCATGATGATTTCGCAATGTGTTGCCAATAACTTCTGGGAGCAAGCACAAAACTATATCACCAATCAAAAGCAAACGCATTATGCTCGTATTCCCTCGCGAGCTTTGTTCAGAGTTCAGTACACTGGTACTCTTGTTACTATTTTCACCACCTTGGCCATTTTGAACTGGGAGTTCACTGGTATTAGGGACTACTGTGATCCTCATCAAAGTCAAAAATTCACCTGTGCTACTGCTCGATCGCACTTTGCTTCTTTCGTTCTGTGGGGTACTCTTGGCCCTCGTATCTATCTTAATGGTATCTACACTGCTTTGAAGTGGTCGTTCTTCATTGGATGTTTCTTGCCCATTCCATTCTGGTTACTGCAGCGTAAGTGGCCTGATACCTGGAGACGTTGGAACGTTCTTGTCTTGCTCAGTGGTTTCTCTTCTTGGGCTCCTTCAAATCTTTACTATACCACTGGTAACATGTACATTGGTGCTCTTTTCAACTGGTATATTAGAAAGTACTACTTGGGATGGTGGAGAAAGTACAATTATATTCTCTATGCTGCCTTGAATACTGGTGTTGCTTGGGCTCAGATTATTGTATTCTTTGCTACCAGTTATAACCACATTGCTGAGATTAACTGGTGGGGAAACGATGTCTTTATGGGTGGAGCCAATGCTACTGGTGCTGATTATAATGGTTTCCCATTGTCGTCTCCACCTGACATTGGATTCTTTGGCCCTGCTCCTGGACAGTTCCCATCTGCTTAAAATGTAGATATGTAATTGCTCTATGATAGTTTTTAGTTTTTAATAGCATTAATTTTTGGAAAAACTGCTTTTGATATCTCAATACTCTTATTTAATTGAACAGAAAGTATGAGTGCCTCATGTTCACGTTTCGTCGTCGCCAAGGACTTGACCGACCGAGGTTGTAGAGAGAGGTCTGAGTATTATGGAAAGTTATCTATCTATCAAGAATGCAAATAAATGTAGAGAAGCCAAAAACTGGAATGATCAGTCAGATAATGTTTTTCACTTTGGGCGAGCTGATTCACAAGAGCCGTTTCCACGCCTCGGGATAGACAGTCCATTGATTCACGTGAAGTGTAAAGCTGCTGCCTCCAGCGTGTCTACACATGCGATATCAATGTTTTATGAACGCCAAGCTGACAAACAGTTATAGGTGCTGTTGATAGTCGGTTAATGTGCGTGATTATTTTTCTACTATGAATCTAGATCTATGGACATAATTCTGGGAGCGTCGAAACAATTCTTTTTCCTGACATAAACAGACGGCCAGGAGAACCTCCATCATTGACCTTTCACAATAGTTGAATCGCCATTCTGCAAATTATAGGCAGGTAACCTCATTTGCCTAAAGTCGACAGGATGACACATTAAAGTCAAGTTATATCTATATAATCAGCCCTTGCATAATATTTCAGCTGATAGCTGGCGGTCATGCAGGCCAGACGTTGACTATATGCAAGATTAGCTGCCATGCATTTTAAGAGTCGACCTGCAGATCTGATTGACTGGTGAAAAAAAGCAGTCACTTGGAGTAATCTTGTTTACTTGTTATTCCGCCACTGTGAGATATGGTGAGACATCGTATTGCTAGCTAGTTCACGATCGGACAATATCAACAGCGTTTGAGTGTACTCGACCTACGCGTTCGGTCGTCGACCAAAGCCTAAATGACAATACCGCGATATAAACAGTCATAATTGTTGTCTAAAGTGGTTCTATAAAATAATTAGAACCAGATTGATTGAAGGAGAAACACTTTTGCAGAACCATCGCTGAGGTTAGCCCACATTCATTTATTCACACAGCCACGTTGGGTCACGAGCCACTAACTCACTAACGTGGCTATGAGGCTACAAATGAATAAAGCTGCATGTCAAGCATCAGGTAAGTTATGGCATGATTGATGGTGGAAACAACTTTGGCAGCTGGCTCAGAGCTACGCAGATGACTCTCTTGTACGCACGGCTGCGCAACGGTGATTTAACGTTATAACGTGAAGTGGGGTTGGGGTTCTGATAACGGCATTTGTGTACACAACAAACGTAATTCAAGAAAGTCTCTGAGAGAGAGTAGGAAACAGGCAAAAGTCAGTCTCCACCCCACCCTGTGGATTCATGATCGTATAAATAGTCGAATTGACAGGACGATAGAGCGCGTGTAAAGACATCGATATATGTGAGTGAGGCGCGAGTGGAAGTCCGTTGAAGCTGAAGAACATTGCGTATTATGAAAGGTGCTTTAACTAACAGACTGCGTAAGGCATTCACGATTCACGTTCACCAAACAGCAAAAGTGAAGTTAGATATACATTCGGTGAGGAGAGGTGTTCATTATGGACGCCCGTAGTGATTCTCCTGAACCATCTTCGGTTGCAACAGCTTCAACTGTGAGTGATCTGGAGTCGGAAATCAGAAATCTTTCAACCACTCTACTGCAAGTATCAGACAGTAAAACAGATCTCGAAGATCAGGTCCGGGTCTTGAGAAAAGAGCTTGACGTGGCACGAAGAACGAATATTACGTTAGAAGATCAGTTAGCACAGGACTATGTCAAGAGACATGAATATCTCAAACAGGTGGATCTGAGAGAAAAAGCCGAGCAGGATGCCCAGAATCTACATCAGGAGATTGATGAATTAACCAGTAGTCTGTTTGCAGAAGCCAATAAATTAGTGGCCAATGCGAATAAGGAAAAAGCCCGTATACAGATGCAATTGGAGGAGCGCGATGCCCTGTTGGATAATTATAAATCACAGGTCTCGGAGTTGAAAGCGATTATCCAGAAGCAGCAGGAAGATGATTTTGGTGAAGTGGGTGTTGCCATGGCCACTCCTCCACCGTCAGGACTAGCAGCTGAAGGGGAAGAAGAGGCCGTGGCTACAGCTAGTGGGGTCGACAGTCCAACTAATGGTGGTGATTACTTTGGATCGGTCAACACGTCAACAGCGGCATTGGCCAACGCAAGTCATATACAGGATGAGCACGAACCAGTGTCAACACCAGCAGGATTGTCATCCGAGGTTTCAGATGCTATTTCTTGGACGCTTAGCGATAAAAGCAGCCTGAATAGCCAGATCCGGCCGTTGCTTCGTAAAGATACGCCCGTGTTTGAGGATTTCAAGTCATTTGTCAGTCATACAGCAATATCTCATATCAACAGCGCAGCAGGTAACGGTTCAGCGTATTTCCACACTCCAGGCGGGTTTCCTGGTACGTTTCCGATCCATCACCCAGGTCCAGTCTCATCGTCATCTCCTACCACTCGGTCTGGCCCGTCTTTATCGAGACCAACAACTCCCGACTCACCCAAGGGTAGCTTTGCTAGTTCCACTACTATCAACACATTGTCCATACATGCGAATGCGTCTGCACTGACGTCGTTTAAACTGTATAAACGATGCCTATGTGAAGATATTGAGCCCACGCTTCGCCTGGATTTGGCCCCGGGAATATCATGGTATGGCAAAAAGGGAGTAATGAGCAGTATAGTGGATGGCACGGCCATTGTGGAGCCTATTTCAGGAGTCAATGAAGGGCCAGCACTTCGTTCTTATGCGGGTGGCGGCGCCGGTGGAATGTATACTTCGAGTCGACCAGTGGCTACGAAGTCACCTTGTGCTCTATGCGGAGAATCCAAGGATTCTTCTATTATTTACTTGAGGATGCACAATCTAAGAGTAGGCAAGAGTACCAGTATTAGTACTAGCAGTGCTAGCAGCAGTACTACAGTGACAGTTTCGGGCACAACGACCACCAGCACAACAACAACCAACACCAGCATATCAGAAAAGCTCAATGGGGTAGTTAGTAGTGGATATCCTCTGTGTCATTATTGTCTTAACCGAGTGAGGACAGTGTGCGATTTCACCGGGTTCCTGCGTGCGGTAAGAGACCGAGTGTGGAAGGTAGACGAGGAAGAAGGAATCAGTAGAGCATGGGAGGAATTTGCTAGGTTACGAGAGAGGATGTTGTGGTCAAGGGAGGGTGGAGTGTTTCCTCCTCCAATGTTTGGACCGAGTTTAAAGCAGGGGTTGAGAACCCACACTCCTCCAATTGTCCGAGATCCATCCAGTAGTGCAGTAAGGCTGGATGGAGGGACACCTCTGGCAGAGGGAACACCACCGGTAGGAACGAAACATGAAGAGATACAGGCAGAGGGAACGACAGAAGCGGATGGAACGACAGAAGCGGATGGAACGACAGAAGGAGCAGAGAATCAAGGAGACATTTCGGCAGCTGATGTGGGTCATGAATCAAAAGACGACACCGCCGTCCGTCAGGAATAAGAAAAGTATTTGATCATATATTCTATTACATTTAGCTTGATAAGTTGGGCCGTTTGCTCACTACTCGTATATTAATTAATTATTTGCGATTACACTTCGATCTCACGAACCTCAGAAGCCCTGCCAACCGCCGTCCTGCCAACCGCCGTCCTGCAAACCGCCGTCCTGCAAGCCCCCGTGCCCGCGTCACATGTAGTCGCGGAAGCGGGCCTAAGCCCAGCCGCCAAAGGCAAATAGGGCGGACGCCAGCTCCCGCACCTCCGCACGGTGATCCGGACTCACCTCGTCCGTCTCGCTCTCGTGTTAAAGACTGCGCATGCAGGCGTGGTCCAGACGTATGGTAGCGCTGGTGTAGCGCTGATGTAGCGGCTCGATTGCCCGTGGGATTAACTTTACTAGCAAAGTTAATGGTTTTCCCCGCTCGATTTATCCGCCACGAGGTCTAGCCGCACCGAGGTAATATCAGTATCCGTATCAGATTTTCAGATTGTTAGATTATCAAACTGAGTTCGGGTCGTTCGTATCATGTCAGGTTCGTAGAGTCAAGTGCTATTTCTCTTATGTAGACGATAATGATTATTTCCACTAGCATTAGATGTCACGCCAGTGGGCGGCGCAGACACGGACGGCTTTTGGGGATTTATCCGTAGATAATTTTCCGTGCCGCGTTACCGCGATGCGCCTAATTCTTCCCGCCTGAAACTTTTTTTTTCGTGTCCGGTAAAAAAAAAACCATTGTTGCATCCAGGGCTAGGGCAGGCTGAGATTTAACGTCAACTCCACAAAAGCGGGGTGGAGTGGGTACGGGAATCAACTGCATGTGGTAGAAATTTCAGACTGTCACGAAAATAAACTGGGTTACAATGGGTGAGGGGGGACAGCAAGCAGGAAACAGTAGCCAGGATATACCGAGCGGCAAGAATCTCCGCATTCTTCAACGGTAGACGTCACACGCCACAACAGGCCCACAGCTGACTGCTCACTCTTTGCCGCTGAGCACACTGGCACCCTAGCACCCCCAGCACCCCTAGCACTCTCACACTCTTACACTGGCCGCTCGTAGTTCCGGGCTCGCAGTGCTAATTAACCTACTTTGAAATTTACAGTTGTACGTTAACTGCTATTCATCCGAAACGCACTACGTCGTACGGCCGAATTGGGGGTTCTGGCCAAAAGTGGAGTGAAAGTCGGGTGCAGCACCCCACTCCACCCCACTCGCAGCAATCACCGACAAAAACAAAATCCATGGAAAAAGTGCCTCCAAACAAGAAAAAGTAAAACGCTAAAAAAATGGTATCATCAGATGCAAATACCGATATGTTAACTGGACTATATATCTGAAAAGTGCGGCGTCCGCAAATGATTATATTTAATTTGTTTGCAGACCTATTTTTCATCTGCAATTGGACCTGAATTGTTGACAGAAAAAATCCGCCAAAACTGAAATTGTGGAATATTCGAGCAGTTTGTCCATTAATAGACCAGCGTTGTCGACAGCAGTCTGATTAGCGGTTTACAGAAACTTGGACTTAAGTAAATGTGTTTTCGCTGTCCTATGAACGGGACGACCTTGATATCCAGAACTTGAGCGAGAGCTGGAAATAAACACACAACATGACGACAGCGGCGACATCTCCAACATTTAACACTGACAGTTATCGTGCTGGTACTGTCAGTGTAGCTACTGTTTCGACCAGTACGACAGAGGTCAATAATAATGGCAATACGAGTATCAAAAAAGAACCAAAGGTCATGGATGGCACCGGCAGCTCGGGCTCGACCAGAATCAAAAGAGACCAGTCTCCTTCTGCGTCTCCGAAAAGTACACCTACGTCTACATCCACCGAAGCTGTCCCCATTGACAATTCTAAACAAAATGACGACAAACGCGCTGGCGCATTCCCAGAATCCATGGGGTCCTCATATTCGATGATTGCTGGCACAGACTTCAAGGACAGTGCCAATGGCACTCTAAAAGTCAGAGAGCCTTCTAATACGACAGATGGTGGAGAAGTAGACACCGAGTCGACTGCCGAGCCCGTACCGCCTCGCAAGCGATCGAAAGTATCTAGAGCATGCGACGATGTAAGTAATCTATGGCTATGGCCCGCACTAGCTGTACACGTCCACTAACTCTTGTAGTGTCGAAGAAAAAAGGTGAGTTTCTGGTACCTCCTGTACCTCGCTCCTTCCCTGGTCCAGGGCCTGTCCTGTTGAATTATCCTCTGCCACCCCCTCCACCATCACGCCCCATCCAAGTGGCGCGGCCTGTCTCCGCCTTCTTCCCCCACTTTCGGCACGATTGGGTTGTGCATTTTTCCTTTTCGCCTTGCCGTGATCGGCAGCGGGAGTTTCCCCGGGGAATTGGCTCCGAGATCTGCGGCCTAGCGACGGATTAGGAACCGCTCGCGCATTGGAGTGGGGTGAAACGGAGAGCCTCCCCGCATTAGTGGGCGCCACCTGTCTCCTGTCTGCACGTCCTAAAATGGCGTGCCTGCCGAGGAGTGGTGACAGTGGCGCTTTTCTCACAACGAGAATTTCACGGGCAGGCGCTGACGTTCGGCCGAGGAGCGCGGGGTGGGGTGCGGTGGGGACAGGAGGGGGTGCCTCCGGCGGCTGGGCGCTGCCCAGACCCGTGGCTCTGCTTCGCAGAGTTGCTTGGATCGTGTCGTGTGGGTTCGTCCCCGCACGATCCAAGCCCTCCGCGAAGCGGAGCCACGGGTCTGGGCAGCGCCCAGCCGCCGGAGGCGTGGCCGTGGACACACAGACTAACCAAGCGGGCCAGATCCGATGCGACGCTGAAGACAAGTACCCGCCAGGGGTCACGTACTCGCGGCAGTCGCTGTCGCAGTGCTCGTCGTGCCGGCGAGCGGGCATCAGCTGCTCGTTCTCGCGAATTCCCATGAAGCGGGGCCCGTCCAAACGGCCCCGGAGCGACTCGCTGGACAGCGAGAGCAGCATGAGGCGAAACTCGATGCCAACGGGCGGACTGGGCGGAAGCCTCGGCGCAGCGCAGCAGCCCATCTCCCCGCACCATCGGGCTTCGTTTGGCAGCACCGGGTCGGTGAGTTCTCTGCAGTTGCAACATCCAAATAGCCAGCAGAAGCAGCCGGCGCCAAGGCTGCCGGCTCTGTCTTCGCCAGGGTCCAGGTACGGCCGGCTGCCGTCCATCGACACCTTGACTTCGGGCAGTGTCAACGGAACCGGAAACGCAAACGGAAACGGGCCCATGTCTCCCAAGGGAGGACTCGATGGCAACGGAAACATGTCGCCATCATGGCCTCCGGTGCATGGCCTTCCAACACCACCGCCTCCTCCACCAACCGCTCAGCAACAACCACAACAACCACAAGCACAATCTCCTCTGCTAATATCTGCTGGTTCGCCTCTACCATCGTTTGCGTCCGTGTTGCCAGGTCGTCCTCTGCAGACCAACCAAACACGACCAAGAGCAAGCTCGTTCAACCTTCAAATGCCTCCGACGTCGTCGTATGCCAACACATCGAGCATAGGCCTTCATCCCAACTCGCATGGCAACAACTACTTCTCCAAGGCATCCAACTCGTCGTCGTCAGCTTCAGCATCGGCATACAAGAGATCCACGCGCCACAGTTCTATCAGCTCAATTGAATCGTTTGATTATAGCGAAGGAGGCAGCCCCGTTTCAAAATCAGGAGGTACGTACCGGCCATTTCCCAGATCAGAGAGTAACTCGTCGGTTATCAGCATTGCCGATATCACCACTGCTACGACTCTTCCAGGCTGGAATGATCGGTATATCGATAGCTACTATCAACTGATCCACCCTACGCTACCAATACTACCTCCCAGTAAAGTACAGCTTCGAGCTCGTCTTGAGAAATGCCACAATGAGGATCTTCGATACGCCTTGTTGAGCTCGATCTCTGGATTGGTATACTACTCTTCGGAGAATGGCCGCAACACCACCGAGTTAGTCCATCACCGCAGTCAAACGCTTCAAGCATTAGCCAGCTCGTCTTTGGCGCCCGTTGAGGACCGCCAGAGCGAGATTCTCCGGTTGATGACCCTGATATTATTGTACCTCCAGACACGACAGGCCTCGTGGTTAGGAGCTGCCATCAGCCAGGCATTCAGCATGTCTTTACATGTAAGTGGATCTAAACAGCAGCAGGGAGTTTATGGGCGTGAGCGAGAACGCGCCAACGGAACGCCAGTGTCGCCTGGGTATGAAGGAGGAGGAGGAGGAGGAGGAGGAGGAGCGGATTCAGAAGAGGATTCAAGAGTGTGTCGAAGACTGTTTCTGGTTCTTGTGATTCTGGAAAGAATGCACAGTGCAGTTTATTCGCATATTCCACAGCACATTCCAGATCAGTACATCACTTCAGAGCCAGAAGACCTCGATTGTTTTGCTGGTAATAGGTCCAATGTGGAGTTGGTACGTCTGTGTATGAATCTAGGGCGAGTATCAAAACTGCTGGAACAGTCCAATGTACCTGAAAGCTCTGCGGTTCTACGTCTGTGTGGAGATATCGACTCTATAGGCCGGTCTCTCGAGGGTCTTTGGGATACAGTGCCCATTCTCAAGGCGGTATACTATTTTGCCCGTCTTGTTCTCGACCGGGTGGCCCCGTCGGCGAACATCATTACCGATGCCACGACACTTGGGTTTCTCATTGATTCGCCTCTGGTGGCTGTATCGCCGCTTCTTGCGTACTTTATTCCTGTCCTCATCGAGACTTTGGGCAGATCGCACGAGCACGCTTCTTCGAGCACCAGACGAGGCAGCGGGAACTCGCCGGCCTCTGTCACGATTGAGACCAGCCGTTTGTATGAAGCTTTACAGCACACAATCGACCGCAAGTTTCCCGAGTACGAGGGTCTGATTCGCGGGCTGCGCGGGTCGGTGGGTGTTTCTCCAACTCAGTCACATTCACACCCGCATCCGCCACACTTGGCTGCTGCCTCCTCCGCCTCTACCTCCGCCTCTACCTCCGCCTCTACTGCTCCTCCACCCATTCTACTGGCGAATCACCAGCGTCTGGAGGGTCTAGCTCACATTGCCCATCTCGCGGAGCGCTAGCCGTCTGTACCACTACCGGCAGTCGCCAGCGTCTGTACCACTATATTATTATTATTTAGGATGCTATGCATTGTTTATTTGGGATAAGGTTTTTTACAATAGCGACCGACCGACTGCTTCCGCCGGTCCGAGCTCAGCTACCGGGCCAGCCTCCGGCGGCTGGGCTCCGCCCAGACCTGGCTGCTCCGCTTCGCGGAGGGAAGGGTCCACGGTCTCCCGCTGGCACATTGATTGCACCGTAAATCGTCTGTCTATTGAAGAACCTGCGATTCTCCTACCCTACTTATCCTTCTCCTCGCTCGCTCGCTGAGAGTCACGCATTTCCCCCGCACGGCTTTCCTCCCATCCCTACCCCCCCTTACCCCCACCGCTCGTGCCGATCGACATTTTCTCCGCCCTACCCCGTAATTAACAACGGTCGTAAAAAAAAAGCCTTTTCATCCGCACCAGGCTAAGCCCGCTTATCCTACCATCCCGCACCCCCAACAACACACCATCTACATTTGTGAGAACCTGAACCTGTTCTGTCTGAACCTGAACGTCTAACAGTAAAATTAAAAGGTAAAAATACACGTATATCCTGGGGTCATGCCGGGGGCCCCGGTCCCAGGTCCCATGTCCCAGGTCCCCGGTTTGCGGTCTCCGGTGTGCACCCGGCGTCCGCTCGGAGGGCTGGGAGCCATTGGCGACGGGAGTCGTCTGCGGCCATGACTTTCGAGCGCAGCTCGAACAGCGGGTCCGGGCAGCGCCCGGCCGCCGGAGGCGACGACGAGCCATCTTTGCATACTAACCACTCCCCCAGATAGACGGTCTACCCACCACTCACCACAACCACTACCACTACCAGCCCCCCCCCCCAGTGAATCATGTTCATTCTACCTCCACCTCCGAAATACTACGGAACGGGAGCGTTTCCTCACAATCTTCCTGCTCTGGAAGCGACAAACTCTCGAACGGCGCTGGACCAGAAGACCCAGAATTTCTCAGCACCAGAGGGTGTCTATGTAGCCCAAGATTGTCTGTTTTTGGCCACTCCACTTCCACATCCCTCGGACCCTCCCCCGGTTATTATCAATCCTCTTGCACCCACCATCAACCTGCCTTCTAGTCATTCCAGTGGCGTGAGAATATCCACTTTGGTCATGAGACAAGTTCACGAAAAGAACAACTCTTCTTCACAAGGTGGAGGAGGAGGAGCGGCGTCGGCCATTGCAAATGGCGGTGCCATCAAAAAGAAACCGTCCATATCTGGACCTTCAAACCGATCCTCGTTGGGCGGAATGTCATCCTGGACATCGTCCCTGTTGAAAAAATCTTCAATCGGAACAGATAACTCGGCCTCGGTCATAGCTCACCGTACCGGAAGCTCTCAGGTCACCTTGGATTCCACCACCACGTCGTCGTCGGTGGATTCGCCAGAGTTGTCGTCAACTTCGCTACCGTTGGCAGTAATATTAAGTTCAGCCACAAACACTCCTCCTCCCGTGGGAAGTGCTGATGGAGCTCAGAAACGAAAACCAAAAAACAGTCTCACAAAAAATAACTCTTCGTTTATCTCACGAACTATTGTCCACGAATATCTAGCCAAACGGCTCCAGGAACACTCTTTGGACGATGTATTCATATGGGCCAATGTAGGCCGGTCGTTATCATGGATCTCCACCGCCAACCCTGCATCCAAACATGAGGCTCTGACGAAAATCCTCTTTACAAAAGCACATCCTCTTTGTCATGATGTCAATCTGACAACAGCGTCTATGCAGAACATGGACGTGGTCATTGGCACGTCGGCTGGAGATGCCATTTGGATCGATGCCATTTCCAACAAATACAACCGAATCAATAAAAACGGCGATGTCACAAGGTCTCCCATCACCTCCATCAAGTGGATTCCCGGGTCAGACACGTTTTTCATTACCGGACATGCCGACGGATCGCTGGCGATTTTCGACAAGGAAAGAGACAATTCCGGGTTCTCGCTATCTGGATTGGCGGGCAGCCAGGACCCTAGATCTACTGACACTTTCAAGATTATCAAATCATTCACCACTGCCTCAAATGGTAGCGGCGGTGGCGGCAGTAGCAGCAAATCCGGCGAGCTTCTGAACCCCATTGCTGTATACAAGGTTTCCAACTCTCCACTGACATCGCTACAATTCTCTCCTAATGGGAACATTCTGTCCATTTCAAGCAACGACGGATATCTTCGTCTGCTTGATCTTTCAAACGAGCAAATGTACGATATTTTCCCGTCCTATTACGGCGGTTTCATCTGCACCGCCTTTTCTCCCGACGGCGAATATTTCGCTACCGGCGGCCAGGATGATATGGTGTGTGTCTACTCTGTTCGCACCAAGTCTCTCGTGGCACGTCTGCAGGGCCATCGGTCGTGGGTTCGCCAGGTGTGTTTTGACCCGTGGACTTCAGATCCAACCAACTATCGCCTGGGGTCCATTGGCGAGGACGGCACGCTTCTTCTGTGGGACTTTGCCCCCAAGACCCTCACACGACCCAAGACCATATCCCATCACAACCGTAAGAAGTCGCTACATGTGACTGAAACAAACGACTCCAGTATCTCAGTGGCCAATCTCTCGCTCGACGCCTCGTCGTCCCTGTCTACTGCCAAGCCGGCCGCCCTGTCCACCACTCCAAACGGCGGCCGCCGCAACCCCACCACCCTGCACTCGTTCATATCCCAGCACGACACTCCTATCCTGCCGCCCATTGTCAAAAAGTCCATCCACGTCTCCGAGGCAGAGCCCGAACCGCTCTCGGACCTCACCTTCCTCCAGAAAGCCATCATGGTCGTCGGCAAGGACGGCCGTATCTGGACCTGGGAGCGTCCCAAGCCCGCCGCCTCGTAGTCGCCCGCTGTCCTAATAACACTTTGTCACGACACATGGAGGTCTGCCTCCGGCGGCTGGGCGCTGCCCAGACCCGTGGCTCGAGCTTCGCTCGAGTACGTGGGTGCACCCGGGGCCGGGAGCTACTGGCTGTGCTGGTTCCGCAGACAGCTCTCTTCCCGCTCTCGTGAAGATGCTCTTGTACACACCACAGCACAGCGAGGGCGACCCACGTACTCGAGCGAAGCTCGAGCCACGGGTCTGGGCAGCGCCCAGCCGCCGGAGGTACAGCCTACGAACCGGAATGCTATAGACAATAAAATTAATACAAACACAATCATTACCTTGCTTTTCGTCCCAGGGGGCGTGGCGGCTGGACGACTTATTCGGCAATGACCAACGAGGCGGCACCCATACCGGTACCAATGCACATGGAGGTCACACCCACCTTCTTGCCAGTACGCTTGAGCTCAGCCAGAAGAGTGGCGAACTGACGGGCACCAGTGGCACCGAGAGGATGGCCAAAGGCAATGGCTCCTCCCTTGGGATTGACCTTGTTGATGTCGATGCCGGCCGCCTTGATGGAGTAGAGGGCCTGAGAGGCAAACGCCTCGTTGATCTCGAAAATATCAACGTCGTCGACAGTGATGCCGAGATCCTTGACAAGGGCGGGAATCGCCACGGCAGGGCCGATGCCCATAATCTCGGGAGGCACGCCAACCACCTTGCAGTGGATATACTTTGCCAGAATGGGCTTGCCAAGCTTTTCAGCCACCGACCGTCTCATAAGAAGCACTGCACCGGCACCATCCGATACCTGAGATGCATTACCAGCATGGGTACTTCCGTCCTTCTTAAAGGCAGGTCGCACTTTGCTTAGAGATTCGGCAGTGACGCCACGACGAATACCCTCATCTGTGTCAACAACAACCTTGATCTCCTTCTCATTGCCTTCATTGTCTTCCTCAAGAATAACAGTCTCAATAGGAATGATCTCATCCTTGAAAAAGCCAGCGTCCTGGGCCTTGGCAGCCTTCTGGTACGAGTTGGCAGCAAACTCGTCCTGAGCCTTTCTGCTGACATTGTACTTTTCAGCGACATTCTCAGACGTGATTCCCATGGGAATAAGACATTTAGAAGCAACGGGATGAGCCAAAAATGCCGCCGGCTGATGTCCAAGCACACTGGGTCCATAGTTTTGTGACATGGACTCGACACCAGCACCAATACCGATATCAATCTGGCCAGCCGTGATCTTATTAGCAATATCATTGACAGCCATTAATCCGGAAGAACATTGTCTGTTAACAGCCTGGAATGGAACGGTATAAGGAATTCCTGCGTACAGTTGAGCAGCTCGGTGTTCGTTGACACCTGCTCCTGGATTACAAACATTTCCCACCACAACGTCTTGTAGAGAAGCTGGATCAACACCCGATCTCTCTACAATGCCCTTCAACAGTCCAGCAAGGAGCTCTCCAGATGAAGTATCCTTGAATTTACCCTTTCCGCCTCTGGTATGAGCGGTTCGGTAAGCAGCCACAATGACAACATCGTCGGGGTGTTTCTCCGACAGCTTAGCAATCGAGGAAGCGTTGTTAGGTGATACCTGAGAAGCGATATTAGAAAGTCTTTCCATTTTGTTTGTGCGCTGTATTATTTTTTTTTCTCCTATAAAAATAATCTATAATCAAAAGCCCGGTGTGGGGATCCAACGCCTTTTATAATGCAACTAAAACTGGGGTTTCCATTACAATTGCAATCTGCCCGAGGCAATCTAAGCTCGGCACTTTAGAGTCTCTCTGCCCCATTTCTCCTTCAGGTTTGTAAGGGAGGTAGCCGCGGACAGTGGGGGTTGGGAGGAACAGCTGGCAAGGGCAAATTTGTGGGGTAGACGCAGAGGCTTGTTCGCAGTTTTTCCGGCTCCCGCTCGTTTCGGTCTCAGTTTAACCGGCGTCAGTTGTCTAGCGTTCACGTGCCGGCGCGGCAAGTGACCCATATCCGCGGAACAGTGAGTCCCAAGACCGAGAGTAGACAACTGAATTGATTATTCAGGGGGTTTCTTCGGTGCTGCTCATATGTTCAGGTTCCTTGGAGTAGAGCTGAGGGTCGCTGTAGTTGTGGCGGTGGTTATGGTTCTGGGGGACAGCATGAAGCAGGGCTTTTGGCTCACTTCGAACCTCGGTAAATGTTGCATTTTCTCACTGAGTCGCCCTGTGATGACATGCAAACCCATTTTATAAGCGGCATATATTTTACTTGTAATCTCATGGCCTTCATGTGATGTTTTTCTTTCTCGACAGAGTTATTTGAGTTTGTGGAAGGATCCTGGTGTAGAATATGCCGAGGTGCTGAAAAGGCCGACAGAATGGATTGAGGGACCACGTGACCACGCCTACGCAGGGTCCAGTGAGCTATATGCAGGGTCTAGCATGGCCACAGCCTACTGACATTATTTCAGCATATATATTAATGCCAAGTATATGAAAATAGAGTAGCTGGCGGGGAGCGGAATGTGTGCTTGAATTGCAAGGTGGTTATTGAAGAGCTGCTTGACGCTTGTATGAGTAACCATGAGAGACACTGGCAGGCGAAATGGCGAGAATAAATATAAATATCGGAGAGTGATCAGACAGAGAACAAAATCGTAAAGGCACAGGAAAACGAAAGAAAACGAAAGAAGAATACAAAAGACGTTTACAAATTTCATCTAATACTATTGCTCCAGGACCCTTACACCAGAATACACCTAACCCCGATCCATCACCAAAAAACTGAAATTTCATGATGACTACTACTAGTGTGATTACAGCAACCACTCAGTTTAGAGACTTTTTTTTAGACCTTATGGACGGATCTCAGGCCGGGCTACAGGGTGGTGAGCAGTCCTCTGCTGGGCCCTCGGCGGCCAACCGGCGCAAAAGAGGGCCAAGGAGAAAGCCAACTGCGGCCACTAAAGCAGCTAATAATGAAGGAGATCCGAATGGTAGTCGTGATCCAGACCCCAGAAATACAGGGGGACTCAAGAACAAGAATAGAGGAGTTGGGAACAATGACAATGATGCGGATATTACAGGAACCTCGAAATATCGCCGACAACCCAGGAATAATGGCAGTGACCGGCGGCAGAGAAATCGACCCTCGAATCGCGTTTCGAATCGCGTTTCGAAACGAGATCACGAACTTAATCAGGTCCTCGAACTATATGGAATCCCTGACTCGTCTATGCCAAACCCAGGATCGGCGGATCCTTCTATTGCATTTCCATCATACTCCCTAGCATTAGCCCCCTCGGATCCTGAATTCCCATTTGACATCAGCTTTCTGCTATTCAAGTTATTTGTTCCCCCAGATTATCCTACTGCTAGGCCTTGGATATCGGTGGAAAATACCGATATTCCAAAGGGCTACGCTGCCAACATCGAATCCGGCTTCCGGGCCATTGCAACCAAATCCACAAACCCCCCAAACATGATGAAGATGTTGGAAGAACTGAATTCCAATTTAGAGACGTTTTTAAAGATGGAAAAGAAAGAGACCATTAAAATTGTCAAGCACAAGAATAGCACGACCAAAAATCCAACAACTGCACAATCGAATGGTCCTTCGTCGACCCCTTTGTTTTCTCCCTCTTACAATCCCCAAAAGTCCTCTTTTGTTCCAAAGGCTGTTTCAGATAAGCGAAAGCGCCAGATGGATATGCTGGTCAAAAGATTGGGACCTGATATTGCTAAATACAACCCACAAGCATCAACCACTCAAATAAACGTCACAATCGCTCCTTCAGACTCAGATGCCCTGCCTGAAACCTTGGCTGCTCCATTTACAATAACGCTTAATATACCCAATGATTACGGCATCTCTCCTTGTACGGTGATATTACCCAACCATGACGATGCTTCACTGAACGTCATGGTCAATTTCAATGCTCATGCGCAATCTGTAGTGAAGACATGGTCCCTACTGGCGCTGGTGAACTATCTCAATGTTGAGCTCGTCAATCTTATGCTGCCTAACTGGGTCTCAGAACAGAGACAAAAGGAAACTGTGCAACAAAATGAAGCGGAACAAAATGCTGTGAAACAAAATACTGTGGAACAAAAAAATGTGGAACAAAATACTATGGAAACAGGTACTGATAATTTGAAAACAAAAGAACTTTCCAGTACGGAGGCAGTCGATTCTCATTCTCCTTCAGAATCTAGTTCCGATTCCGACTCTGACTCCGACTCTGATGAACATGCGTCCGGTCCCAAATCCCAGTCTCAGCTCAATTCAGATCCCATGAAAATCCGAAAATTGGGAACCGCAATTGATCTAATAGACATCCAAATGACAAATATAGGCTTTCTTGAATGTCACTCGCTTAGTATGGTTCTGGCCTGCAATAAATGCAAGACCGAGAATGAACTTCACAATCTGGAATCTGGACCTTATGGCAGAGAATCAAAGGCAGCTGCATTGCATTGTGAAAAATGTAATTCACTTTTGGCAGCTGCCTTTAGAAAGAACTTCTTACATTCGCATAGTAACAACGCTGGCTATCTCGATCTTTCAGGATGCTCGGCCGCTGATATCCTCCCATCCTCATTCACTCCTACATGCGGTCAGTGTACGACCTCATGGCCTCGAGCTTTTGCCAAAGTCGACTTTGGCCGAACCAACAACTTTACATGCCGTGAGTGTCATACAAAACTATCTCTGTTGATTCCAGAATTCTCCTTTGATGTCATCTCAACGGACAATCTCACCAAAGATAAGATTAATTCGAAGCTTGCAAAACGTAGAGATGGTGCCAATCAGAAGCTTGGCCTAATAGGTGGTACTCCTTTGCCCAGTAGCGGATCTTGTCAACACTATAAAAAGTCCAATCGCTGGTTTCGGTTCAGTTGTTGCAGTAAGGTATTCCCTTGTGATAGATGTCACGATGAAGCATCAAACCATGCAAATGAGCGTGCTCATCGTATGATATGTGGTAAGTGCTCTCGAGAACAAAACTTCTCTGATACCTGTCTCTTTTGCCATCACTCTTTTGACAACAAGCATTCTCCATTCTGGGAAGGTGGCAAGGGAACTCGTGATAAAGTGAAAATGAGTCGGAAAGACCCTCACAAGTACAAGAGAGTCAAGAATTAATGTTTTTTATCTTATTCAACTATATACTGAACATATTGTATAGCTCGGTAGTACTTCTACCACGAATACGCTTCCTCAAAATAGTCCACCCGACCACTCTCATTCAAATCCAAATATCGTGCAACGCTTTGTCTCATTGTATCCATCATCGGTGGAGGGCCACAACCAAGAACACATGCACTTGCTGATGCCGCAACAAAGAATTCTTGAATAATCTTAGGAATGTCTGCTCGACCATCTCTGATCTGCTGATACCATTCCATTCGGGAAAGCCGTTTACGATGGGTTTTATAGGGCTCTTTAGAGTCTGTGGTAGCACTAACACGAGTACTGTTAGTGCTCAAGGTTACCATTGATCCATAGCTTTGTCCATGCACCTTGGATGGAGATAATTGCAAATCTGGGTCTTGTGTTGGAGGAGAAGATCTTTCGACACCTGGGACATTTCGCTTGTTGGATGGCTTGAACGTCAGGCTGCGCCCCAGTTGAGACTTGGCAGAGCCTGGCACAGGACGGCGCTCTCTCTGTTTTTCTTCTTTCTTGTCGTCTGGATGACGACTACTACTACTTGTGCTCATGTTATCCCCTGACTCGTCGACTATCTGGAAGACACTGCTATCTTTCTGTGCATCATCGCTATTATCTTTCTCATCTCCATAAAAGCGATTAGGCGAATATCCAGTTTCTGGTGGCTGTATTGGTTCTGATTCGTATGCGAACCCTCTGAATTCACCAGGAGTCACGTTTTGCGAAGCAGTGGCTGAATATACTACGATTTCCACTTTTTCAGACAATCGCAATAGTCGCTCTTCAAGCCATCTTGTATCAGCCCGAGATTGCACGGCCCATACAAACAAGATTCTTGCTGGATTGGCCTCTGGGCTGTGGGTCAAGAACTCGACATATGGAATGACCCCTGTAATGCCTACTCCTCCAGCTATCAACAGCACCTCACTATATCTTTCAACAGGGCAATGTACTCCATATGGTCCTTCAATTAGAATTGGTTGTATGAGAGGATGGTCCTTATCACATCCTTGATCATTCAGGTATTTGTTAAATCGCTTTGTCATACCACTTCTAGCTTTACAAAGTAACTGAAATGATTCGCCATCACTTGACGGTCCAACTACCGAAAAAGGATGTGCTTGCCAAATCTTGCGATTCAGGTAAATGAAAACGTACTCTCCTGGCAATGGTCTCCAAATTACAGTTGCCCGTACGCGTACGTTTATAATATCGCCACTCAGAGTGTACAGCTCGGCAAACGAAGTCTTCTTCTTGCCGACAGGGGACATGAAAATGGCAAAATTGAGGAAGATGATACGAATCAATCGTAGAAGCCAATCTGCTGCCCAAATTCCAAACGCAACATAGATGGCTTGCTTATAACCCAGTCCCCTCATATGATAAATGATGCACACATAGGACCCCACAGCACACAGAATATGAAGTCGCAAAAATAGCTCGTAATGATTCATCCGAATAAAGGCTGTAGCCACCATGATGGCCATCAAGAACATGGCAGAAACTCCATACCTATAGTAAGGTAGAGGGTAAAAGTATTTCACCATTGATCCTCCGTAAGACAAGGAAAATACATGTTTGGTCACTGAATGAACAATAAATTGACTGTAAACGATTCTCGAAATAGCACGATGATAGGTATTGAATGTCGAGTAAGGCCATCCGGTAAGCCAGATCAGTATATTGTTTCGCAGGGCAAATAATGTCAGCAGCGGCAGTTGAATGACTCCAATAATACCTGATCGATCAGAAACAAATCGAAGCATTTCCTTGTAATGGGTCGGATACATTGTGTCATTTCGCATGAAATTATAGGGAACAACATCAAATACAACGTTCAACGCAAAGTAGACTGCGATAATCATTGTTTCCATTCGTGTGGGAATGGACATGGCTGTACCGAGAAATCTTACCTTTGTCATATGTTTATACCCAAACAGAGCGGGGATTGTGATATGCTTTTGAATGAAAATTGTCAACCGAGAAGGTCGTCTCATGGATGAATATTGGCCGGTAAATCGCACAGACATATAGCGAATGAATCTGACAAATCCAAACAGAAGCATAATCAATACCCAATAACCTACAAGAGCGTCTCCTTGCCATTCAGCAATGTCTTTGTGGTATAGAAAATTACGAACAGACGCCATGCTGACGCGGAACAGATTATGGTCGATTGCCAGTGGCGATTTGTACACAGGTCCGCCACCCCAGGAATGCCCCGAAGGAGCACTCGTTGGTCCAGGGAGTACTGTAGAATGTTGCAAATGCACAATGGCATCGTTGTAGTTCTTGTCGGCTACCAATATGTCGTGCTGTTTACAGTTTGCTGACATTACGTGACTCCAAGCTTTGTCTCGATCTTGAATATCGGCAGCATTACTGGTGATACACAGAGCGACCGTGGCCAGGAAATTCTTGTTACTACAAAGGCATAGAACATCCTGTGAAGTGCAATTGTCGAATGACAATGTAGATGTTGTATAACATGTTTCTCCCACAAGCCAGCTATTGGACCACATGGCCGTTACTTTTGCTGACAATAGTAATATAATCAATGAAAATGGTAACACGGTCATCATCATGGCAGACAAACAATTGATCAAATCGAAGACCAAGTACTTTAGACCAAGTAGTTTATGGGTACCATTTTGGCTATATAAAGAAAAATCCTGAACACTCCCAGATGGGCAACTCTACAACAAAGATTTATCACCAAAACAGATCCCCATCATCAAACTTAGTTTGCAGCAAGCGAAGCTCTCTTCTCAAAACTCTATGTGTAGGTGGATTGCAAGTGACAAAGATAATATTACAATATTACACTATATAGTGCTATAAGATACGAAACGATTTTGGCCCCTACACTAACTAAAGATCATCATGGGTTGGTGGTGGCGGTAAGCTGGTGGTAGTGCCCTTGTCTACCGATTTAGGTTCCTCTTCTGTTGAGTTATCATCTTGCTCCACGAAGTCTTCAGGGGTTATCTGCACCTCTTCCTCATTGACATCATTTTCCAATGGAGTCTCTACAGTAATAGTGGAAGTCACGCTATCAACGACTGAGGAATCTGACTCAGACTCTGATTCGGACTCCGTGCTAGCACTATCGGGGGTCGGTTCTGAAGAAAGTTGAGTATACGTATGGAATATAGTCGAAGTGATAGTTGTATGGTCAGGTTCTTCGTCATCTTCCAGCTCTTCATAAATGTCCGCGTCGACAGGTGTTTCATCCTCCAGCAAACCAAGCTCGGAATCTCTTTGATTCTTCTTGCTTACTCGCTGTTGAATATTATAGTCTGCCTTTGCCCGAAGTCCACTTAGAATCTGTGCCGACTCTTTAGCCAACAGGTTTGCAGTCTCTTGGGCTTCCCGAAGCATCTTATTCAGATCGGCCATGTTGACCTCATAGTCAAGTATATCCTGACGAGACGAGTATAGACGGTCCTTTAGATTGCGGAACTCCTTCCAGTCTCTCCAGTTAGGAACGCTATCACCACCATTATCAGTTGGGGCCGCTGCCACAGAGTCAATGGAAACCATTTTGCGACCAATCTCTTGGAGAGTGACCTCTGCAAACTCATCGAGAATGTCAACAGTTATTCTGCGAATGTTCTCAGTTTTCTCTAACACCGAAGCAGCTAGCTCTTCAGCTTTTGACCGAATGGCCATTGCGCTACCACGGATGAGATCCGCGTGCCGACGAAACTCGTTTTGAATATGGGCAGTCGAAACAGTCTCGTCGTCGTCTGATTCTGCGGTCTCTATGCTTGTAACCAGCGCGTCCAATTCCTTGTACGCATCTGTTTCGTACTGCGAGAGCGCTTGAAGCAGTGTAGTGAACTCTTCTCGAGTTCTCTCCATTATATCGATTTTCTCTTGCTCAGCATCATCAATGAACGTCGTGAAAGCCTCGAGGGTGGTTTTTTCAACAATTTCTTTCCATTTCAAGAGCTCCGACGAGATGGTGACAGCCCTGTACTGCTGACTATCCTGCACATTTACAGGTGGCTCAGGAGTAGATTCATCAGTTGGAATTTGAGGATTTGACAAAGTCGTGGGCGTAGTAGAAGAAGAAGAAGAAGAAGAAGAAGAAGAAGAAGGCGCGGCAAGCGATTCTTCAACAGTCTTGCTCTCAATGATGCTCTCACCTTCAGAAGCAACGGTGGAGGTGTATTCACCTGCATCAGTTGTAGTCTCGCCAATGAGCTTTTCTTCCTCTACTACTACAGTGGCATCGTCCGAGTCTGCTCTGTTGGAGACTACTCGGTCGTAGATCTTGTTGATTTGAGGCTCGACAGCGTCTTGGTACACAGATTTGACCTTTGGCTCGACAGCATGGGTAAACCATTCTCTGATCAAAGTAAAGTACGTCGAAACCAGCTCACATATTCTGGTAGCACCTGCCTGGATAAACGGATACACATGACCCCTGACGGCAGCGTTAGCCTTTGATAAGTGAGGTTGGGCCTTTTTATAAGACGGCACGACGTAACTGGCATATGCCTTTTTGCCTGCCGAGCATGATTTATCTACATAGACAGCTACCTTGTCAGAGTGGAATCGGCGTGCACGGTCATAAAACGGTTGGACATGTTTCTCGTGAAGTAGAATGATCTGGTCTTGATAAGGAGCTATGATCACCGCATGTGCCTTGTGAGCGGCCTTGGATACTGAAGGATGTACATGGGCACGGTATGCATTGACACCAGTGTCCAGTCCTTGTTTAACATAAGGCTTGGCCTTGTCGACATATGGCTGGGCATACAAACTGTACTTTTCGTGAACCGGCTCTATGTATGGAGAGACATGAGGACTCACAAAGTCAAACACATTGTGAAGAGGCTTACACAGGCAAGGGCTCTCGTCAGATAAGCTAGTCGAAGGAGGACATTTCCACACCGACAGATAGACCAGATAATAAACAAACAATCTACAGTGTTAGCTAATTTGAGAAAAGAGGGGGCTAGACAATATAGCCCCCTGATTCGCACATGCATATAAAGTATCCATCGGCGTGACATCAAAATGTGAATGTGATTTGTAGACCCACTGGCATGTTACATACCTCACTATAGCGTGTGTGAACTTCTTCAGACAAGACCGGGATGCGGGCTTCTTGGCCTTTTTGACCTTGAATGAGGCCGGTCGTCTGGCCATTGCAACAAGACTTGGTTTACGTTTTCTACCAATCGAGCAACCTATTAGGTGATGACAAGGTCTTTTACAAATACGACAAGAAACGAAAGATTGCAGAAACTGGAATTTTCACTAACTCTGAGAGTGGACTGTGAAAGATCAGAAATGGTGAAGCGCCAGCTTTGGCGTCTGCAGTCTACCACGCAACCTTAGCCGTGCGTCCTGCCCACCGAGGATGTCTGGGGAGCCAGGCCCACCAGAAACGCCTTCAACAGGAAGCCAGCAGCGGCAGGCTGTTTTAGGTGACAAGTAGAGATGTGGTTGTGGGAGTCTGAGATACGACCAGCCATGAGGGGGGATATGGGATATGGGATATGGGATACAAGTAAAGTATGGAAGTATGAAGCAGAATGAGACAGCATCATAGCTCTAGTATGAGTGGTTTATTTATGTAATGTGCTACCAGTGACTAGTGTAGATAGAAGAGAGAGTGTTTGTTTGTTTGACTGATTCGACCCCTGACGGTGTGTCCCTCTAACATGATAGTCGCTATATCAGAGGTCGCTTCAATACCTAGGTCATACCGAGAATAACTACACACCGAGTTGGTATTGGTGCTTTCATCGATCAAGGATATCAAAGAGACCTCTTCATCTTTGATCCTGGCTGTCGTTGGCCCTGCCTGAGGGGTGTATTCCTTGCCCTTATCTAATCAGACGTTCGGTACCTGCATGATCGACAGCCTGTTTTGTTTAATATGGACTTTTTAATTTTATATGAATATTTCCCAACATGGCCCTTGTAGTGACACGCTGAGCTATTTACCAAACGATAGCAAACATTAACATTAACTTGAGATACCAACTACGATGACACGAGATAGAGAATATTGTACTTTACACATGGAGGATGCTCTCAAAAGTCCAATACAAGAGTACCGGCTATAGCCTCCAAATCTTTCACCTCTAGCGGGCCTGTGTCTGCGCTAGCATCCGAGCTGGCCGCCAGTTTCTGATTCTGTTCTGCACGCCATACTGCTTCTCGTGTAAAGACGCGTAAATACTCGACGGCGCCTGCTAAAGCGGTATTTGTGATTCTCGTGTCTTCATGCTCGAAAGACGCGGTATTAAACGTCTGAAGGACGGTTTTGGGTTGAAACGTGGTGGTACTTGACCGTGACATGGCAAAGGCGTACCCTATGGTTGTTTTGTGGTTGTTTTATTGTGTTCAGGAACTGCCCGCTTTGAACTTGACTACAATTCGAACTCGTCACGTGATATGTCAATAAAACGCCATGCGATCCTCTACAGACAACTCGAAACCCGTTTATAAATGATATACTATAATAAACCAGTTCAAATCATTAAACACACATATATCCATCTGTTCCACACATCTACTCGCCTGGTCTGGGCTCTGGCAAGTGCGGCTGACACATCTGACATGCTTACCAAATCCAAGCTGCTCTGGTTGGCTGAACAAACCTGTCAACTGGATAATCTAGACACAATTTTTCATTAAGCTTTCAATTCTGTTCTGCAAACAGCAATTTCACGTACCCATCGAATGAGCAATAGTTAATGGATCTCGGCCAGCGATATCCACCAGCTATCCAAGTCTACCTCTCTCTATCTCTACCTCTTCTGGCCTCCCTTCCTTCCATTACCCGGCCTTCAAATTTTGGGGCGTATCCGTATGATAACCCGTAGCTTAAGCCCGCGTAGCCTGCTAAGTTGTCTTGTTTTTTTTGATTCCACCGTCTGTAGTGAAGGAAGTAAGCGCATTCGCACGCACACTCTAAACAAACCCACCACCGCAAAGTCGTGTGTCGTCAGTTAGATTTGACCAGTGACTTGAATTTTTTTGAACTCGTAGTCCAGTGGTGTGAGGTATCGCGTGCCTCTGTTTTAGTGTCAGATCACAACTGCACTAATAATAACAAGAACTGGTACAGGGTAGTTCTTGTTTGGTGACAGACCAATTCGCTGTATTGACATTGAAAAAAAAACAACAACAAGAAAAAGAGTAATTGTTGAGGCTATCAGCAGATTGGACCACATTTCATTATGGCGTTTTGGAGAATCGGTAATGGATTCTCGTCTGTGTCTCCTATTGATAAGATTCTGGACAAAAATGATCATTCGTTAGTGGATCTGTTAAACGAGCCCGACTTGCTCCAGGAGCTGCTGGCTCCAAATACAAAGCTCATTGAATATCTAAGACAGCCAGAGGTCATGGCCGAGATGATCCGATATATCGCAGATATGAATGAAACTTTGGACTCTGATCACGATAGGGGAGGTGGTGGAGGGCATGATGGACAAGAACTCAAGCCCAGCAAAGGTACCGGTGAAAACGTACTCGATGACAAGCCACTACCGGATATCCCATTGCCACAACCAGAGGCCTCTTCCGAAATGACCGATGATGATGATGAGGAATCAGACGACCTGGACCTTCATGCCGCTGGAGTGGTCGATGTAGATATGGCGGAAAGTGGCCAAGACATTGTCAGCAGTACAAGCAAGTCGAAACGCAGCCGAGATGCCGACGATACGGATTCCAGTTCGGATAACAAGGACTATGATGACGACGCCAACGCTCTGGTCGCAGAAACTCCTTCGGCCGTTTTAGCAGCATCACCCAATAAGTTAAAACACCCTCCTCATGGGCTGCTGAATCGGGCTGGATATGCTGATGACGAAGACGACGAGGACGATGAAGATGATGGTGGCGACAGTAACCACAGTGGCCTTGACGTCTATGACTCGAGCTTCGATGATATTCAAGAGACAAAACAGCGGCATGCCCAGGTCTGTTCGGAGATTCTCTCTGCCGATGTGTGGAGTTTGACAGAAGCATTAATGGAATATACAGACCTGGTTGAGGAGATCTGGAAGATTCTCGACTATCCTACTCCATTAGACATTTCGTATGCGTCGTATTTCACGAAAATCAGCGAACATTTGCTTGATAAAAAGACCGACGAGATGTTGGCATTTATTCGAGGGCAAAAGAACTTTGTAAAGAGGTTCATGAAACACATTGACAATCCGCCACTGATGGATTTTCTGCTCAAGGTCATTTCAAGCGATAAATCGGACAATTCCACTGGCATAATCGACGTAAGTACATACATACAGGTTCAGAAGCACCACCACAGACTGGTACAATACTAACAGCACGATACAATGTAGTTTTTGCAGGGCCAGAAACTGATTCCATCCTTGATTGCATTTCTGGCACCAGATGTTTCGTCGTCGGTGCAGTCTGCGGCCGGCGATTTTTTGAAGGCTTTTGTGACTATTTCCGCAAACAGCAATACTGACAATAGTACCATTGGACCCAATGAACTATCTCGAGAACTGGTTAGTGAGCCATGTGTAAAGGAACTGCTAAGGTTGATGTTGTTTGGAGGTTCGGGCCTGGGTACTGGAGTAGGAGTTGTTATTGAGATTATTCGTAAAAACAACTCTGATTATGACCTGGTGCCTGTTTTAATGATCACTTTAGAGTCGCATCCTCCAGGCCCACGAGATCCTATCTATCTCGGAACGTTGGTCAAGCTGTTTGCCGAGAGCATTCCCAAGTTTGAAGAAATCCTCGCCAGAGAGCATTCCGAGCAATTTCAGACCCCCTTTGGCAAGATCGAGCCCCTGGGATTTGAACGGTTCAAGATCTGTGAGTTGATTGCCGAGTTGCTTCATTGTAGTAATATGAGCTTGTTGAATGATCCAGCTGGCGAAGGGGTTATCAAAGCTAGAGATGAGGAGCGAGAACGAGTCAAAAGAATCATTGCTAGGGCCAGAGGAGAGATAGAGAGTGCCGGGCGGGAAGACGAAGGGCGCGATGAAAAAGTCGATGACGACGACAATGAAAAACATGACAACAACAAGGAGAAGAAGAATAATAATAATAATGACAATCAGAATCAAGCAGATCGGGCTATTGAAGCTGAGATCGGCGGACTCAGTATTAAAAATGACGATGAAAAAGCCATTGCCGTCGCCAACGGGCTACGTTCAGATGATGACGAGTCGGAATCCGGCGGTGGCACAGATTATCAGTCGGCTGTTAGCGAAGAAGACAGCAGTAACGAGCAGACGAATAGTTCCAAAATCGATGTAGAGGAAGGAGAGGAAATGACCCTGGCTCAATCGCTGGCTCAGCAGGATGCAGCGATTCGAAAGAAACCCGTGGTGGGCGATCAGCTGAAAATCGCCTTGGCCGACAATAAATGTATCACCACGATTTTGGAGATGTTTTTCAAGTTCCCATGGAACAATTTCCTTCATAATGTGGTTTTCGATATCGTCCAGCAGATTCTCAACGGGCCAATGCAGGAGGGCTATAACAAGTTTCTTGCTATTGATTTGTTTGGAGAGGGCCATCTTACCGAGGTGATTTATCGTGGACATGCAGCGTGTGAACAGCATGAAAAGGAGCAAAAGACTCGCCTTGGATATATGGGTCATTTGACGCTGATATCGGAAGAGGTGGTCAAGTTCACGGCGTTGTACACTGCCGATTCGGTGTCGCCTGTTGTTGCCGAAGCGGTTTCAAAGCCAGAATGGATCCATTACGTTACACATACTCTGGTTCGTACTCGAGAACAGTACAACACCATTCTTGGTGGTAAACGTCCCGATGGTACTGAATATGGTCACAATCCCAATGCCATTATCCTTGGTAATGGAGAAGAAACCGGTGGTGGTGATGGGGATGTTGGATCGGAGTTGGGCGAAATCGACGAAGAGGACACGGGCTCGACTTTCCATCATCAACATCAGCGTCATAACAGTGATGAGATATCCAATGATGACCATGAAGACGGTGCCGGAAGCAGCGTGGTTCGTCACCGAGGAGGGGATTTTGGCTACGACGAAGATGATGACGAGGACGACGACGAAGGGGGCGCCAAGAGAAGTGCGAACTCGCCGTCTGGGTCGTTGGACCTTGATGGTAGTGGGGATCAATTTGCTCGATACATGTCTCAACAGATTAGCGGTACTGGTCATTTTGGCTCTAGTGATGAAGAGGACGATGATGAGGAATGGGAAAATGACCGCGGCGATTACAGAGGGCCCTATTCTGCCGCCAACTCGTCAACTAGATATGAGACTTCAGGAGCCTCTTCCCACAATGCAAACAACACCCAATCCTACGGGCTGTCGGCCCCTGGTGAAGAAGACGAAGAAGACGAAGACGATGATGACCTGGGACTCGTGCGAAGCCGCAGTTACAATGATATGAACTGAGTGCTCAGGTTTCGTTTACGTTTTGCTCACGTTTCGCTCACGTTTTCCCCTCGTTTCCCCTATGTTGTTTTATTCCATTCCTATTTTTGCTTGGTTTTTGTTTTATCTACGACGCATCGTCATGACTCAGTAACGACATTGTAATTTCTCTTTGAAGCCATTCATGCAACCCGCTCGAACCTCTTCACCGTTTTTTCTCCCCATTTGCATTTATAATTTTTTTCTAATTGTAGATATAACCCAGTCCTAATACATACAATACTCATTTGACGGCGCCACGTTTTCACGCCTCTGGCGGCTGGGCGCTGCCCAGACCCGTAGCTCGAGCTTCGCCCGAGTGATGGAAAGTCGTTGATTCAGTTAAATAGATACATGCTTTTAATTGCCATACTGGTGACTCGGTCACCAGGTTACTTTCGGCGTCCGGCAACTTTGGTGGCTGGCCTGGGAGAAACACGCTTCTTTTTAGGAACCGGTGCCTCGTCAGGATCTGAAAGTCGATGGCCTTCAGGCTGAGCGTAGACAGGCTTTTCGCCAGTGACACGCGCCATACACCAGAGCGGCAGCTTGAAAAGAATCGTGTCTCTCCAACTGGGATGCTTGATTTCGTCGACATCAAGATGATACTCAATATCATGATCAACAAGAAAAACAGACCCCGTTGGATAAACTACAAAGATCTTTCCGTTTGGCAGAGTCACTCGTCTTTTTGTTGTCATGCCTACGCCAACGCCAGCAGTACCAGACCACGCCAGCTGGCGTGCTTCGTCAATAACCCCACTCATGTGAGCACGATCACGGTCCGAACTGATTTTCATTAATAAATATTGCGCACCACTAATGAAAACGTACAGAAACACCAGTACTGTACCAAGACCAGGCCGATACCTGTTGTAATAATAGCCGGTCCCTTTCCACATAGGGAATCCTTTTGAGAGAAAGAAATCGTACCGCTCACGTAGTTCGGATCGAAGAATGTTGACGACAAGACTCAGTCGAGCGTATTTTTCAGTAGCACTTTTCTGGCTGTTTTTATCGGGGTGCAGCTGTCTCGACAGTTTCCGGTACGCCTTGACAATCTGGTCATCTCGAGCGTTTGGGGGAACTCCTAGCCAGTCATAGAAGGTAGCTCCTTTTCCAAGATCCTTTTCAACTTGTTCTCGAAGCGAGAAGATTTCCAAGTCTTTGCTTGACCAAGCGACAGCAACACCAAGGAAGACAGATACCAGTAGCGACAGTACCAACTTGTTTTTCACCAACATGGCAGCCGTCTGGATTTTTTGGAAAGCAAAAATGAGTCACTGTACAATCAGGGTGAAACCAATCGACAAAGTAAGCCCTTTCACTCGCTGTGGTGGTATAATTTACAAGATAAACAAAAGTTCCTTAATGTTGTGCTGGTGGACATTTTAAATGACATTTGCTGAAAGGAGCATAACTATTCTTATAAAGGGATACTTTCTGTTGGCCCCCTTATAGTGATTTTTAATGATAAATAATAATAATAAAGGTTAGACGGAGGGAATATACACTATCTGTGGACCGAGGCTACTGTCGAGAACTCTCGCTTTCTCGCTTTCCCTTTCGTCCCATTGAGGGATAGCGCAGCAGCACTTCAAAGGATACTGTTAGTCTTGTTCAGTGCCCGCTCAGCCTTAAATCACAGATCCGCACGGCTGATCGCTCATCAATTGATATGAGAATTATCCAAAAGATAACGCGTATCGTCAACACTCAGTATCCTTGAAACACTGTGATACTATTAAAGGATGGCTAAATCGTATCTCGTGGCCTACAATGCTGTTAGTGGGTTCCTTTGGGCAGCCGTCTTCTGTCGACTGGCCATCCTTTACCCTTTAGTGGGCTCAAAATTCGTTGCCGAAGGAATGTCTGACTTCACCAGATATGTTCAAACTTTGGCCCTTTTGGAGGTGGTGCACTCTCTAATTGGCATTGTCAAGTCGCCCATCAGCACTACCGTAATACAGATTGCCTCTCGTTTATTACTCACTTGGGGCATTTGCTATCTGTTTCCTCAATCCACCACGAGTGTCACTTTCTCAACAATGGTGCTCGCATGGTCAATTACAGAGGTCATTCGATACTCGTACTATGTTTTCAATATTCAGGCCGATGGCAAGGTGCCTAAATTTCTTACCTGGTTGCGATATACGACTTTTTTTATTCTATATCCAATTGGAGCTGGCAGTGAAGCGTTCCTCGTGTTTCTATCTTTGGACTCTGCAAAGAAGTTGAGCCCCGCTTATGCTCTGTTCTTGAAAGTGGTGTTGCTTATCTATGTTCCGGGCTTTTATGTCATGTATACTCATATGATTAAGCAGCGAAAGAGGGTCTTTAAGAATCTTGGGAAGAGAAAGAGTGAGAAACTCAGCGAGAAAAAGGCCCAATAAGCATGAAACATGGACTAGCTAGGTATGTAATAATAAGAATATATACTGATAAAAAGATAGAAAGAGCCTTCTTAAGAGAGCAAATGAAAATAAATATATGTATATAATAGAATTAAAATGCAGGGATTATCTTTTGATAGCGGTTAGGTTCTTCACCATCATCACAATAGACCGAGCAATTCATCAGCCAAGTCTTCAGATAATTTTGTCCTTTGTTGGTGGGAAATATCCTTGTTCTCATCTAAGATAGGTTAGTGGCCAGCTTTTGTTTTCGTAGTGGTGGTATACTCACCCCTTGCTTTACGTAGTTTGCTTAAGAACAAATCAAAACTGTCAACAGACTCCTCAGTTCCCTCATGTACCCCCTTTTTATCATTGCCGTTTAAAATTGGTTTACTCATACTGTTAACCAAGTCTTCAAAGGTCGGATCAACCTCAGACTCTGATTTTATAGTCTCATCGTCATTCCCTTGTAGTTCTAATTCTTGCTGCTGTTCCGTCCATGGGAAAACTTCTAGCGCTTCTCGAATGCGGTCGGCCCCGGTGCGAATACCATTTTCATGCTTGGTACCAGTCTGGTTTAGACCATTTATATACTCGAATCCTGCATGAAAAAGCACATCCTCTATCTCGTCATCTGCCAGAGCTTCTTTGCTGACAGCTATCGCAATCCCGTCCCATTGCTCATCATTCAGAGTATCAATGAACCTTGCTACCTTTTCAATTTCATCTCTATCTCCGGTTTTAAAAGTATAAATCACTGCCCCCAATACGTCCCGGACTTCTCTCGCTATTTCAGATGTAAACTCGTTCACCCATTCCTGGACGGCGTCTTGTTCTCGATGATCAAATTCATCTATCCATATATCTACTCTGGCCGTGTAGTATTTATTGTCAATCTCCAGATTATGATTTAATGAAGCGTGAGTTTCTGCTCCTTGCTGAATTTCTGGAATGGACCCTGTCAATTCTATAGTTTATCTTGTTAATCTTTGGTAGTTCAAAGCCTTCAAAAGCCACCACTACACTGACTCACCTTTCATCAAACTCAACTTCCCCGACTGTGGACCCCCCACTACCAAGATCCTATTCCTCCCTGACATTTCCTCTCTCTGTCCCTGTTCTCCAGGTTTAACAGTTTATAACTGACGTTCTACCACATACATTGAGCTTGATCTTATGAAATATCTGGATAGTCTTTAAACGGGGGCGAAGCAAATTCGAATCTCGAAATCTGAACGAACTGGTTAGTAATCATATAATTGAAATGACTACTCTGTATAGAAGCTACTGTGTATGTGATTCCATAGCATTCTACTAACATTGTTTGTTCAATTCAAGGACACTGATCGAGTATATTTAATCTGTCCTCATTATAACGAACTCTACTCACGTGACAATCGCATTTGTCTTTTCCATTTACATACTCCACGCTCGACATTAACATTGACATTTCATCTACATTATATTCAACATTCTCAGGCCAATTGAATACCAATGTCGAAACGGCCATCTGATGAGCCGGTAAGTTCATTCACGTAAAACTTGCCCAGAATAGTTATGTTCCGTTACTAACTCTCAGTGGCAGATCGATGAGAACGATCTGTTTCAGTTCGTAGCGTTAGGAGGAGGAAGCGAGGTTGGACGAAGTTGTCATGTCATCAGCTATAAAGGAAAGACAGTGATGGTAGGTTGTTGTGTACTATGTGGAATAATACGGAAATGCCTGCTAACGACCGCTCTAGCTTGACGCCGGAGTGCACCCTGCGTATTCAGGATTAGCGTCATTGCCGTTCTATGATGAGTATGATTTGTCGACAGTTGATATTCTTCTAATTAGTCATTTCCATTTGGATCACGCTGCTTCTCTACCATACGTGATGCAACATACGAATTTTAAAGGACGAGTGTTCATGACCCATCCTACCAAAGCTATCTTCAGATGGCTGCTGGGAGATTTCATGAGAGTCAGTAATGTTCCAGAAAATTACCAGCCTTTATATACAGCAGCAGATCTGGAAGCCTCGTTTGATAGGATAGAAACTGTGGACTATCATTCCACAATGGAGATTGAAGGTATCAAGTTTACTGCCTACCATGCTGGTCATGTTCTCGGCGCAGCCATGTATTTTATAGAGATTGGTGGAATCAAGGTATTATTCACTGGTGACTATTCAAGAGAAGAAGATCGTCATTTGAATCAAGCAGAAGTGCCTCCACAGCAGCCAGACATTCTTATCACTGAGAGTACCTATGGTACAGGTATCCATCAGCCGAGACTGGAAAAGGAAGCTAGGCTAATGTCGTTGATTCAATCGACGGTACAAAAAGGTGGACGATGTCTGTTACCGGTGTTTGCACTGGGTAGAGCCCAAGAGATTCTTTTGATTCTGGATGAATATTGGGACGCGCATCCGGAATTAGAAGACGTAAACATTTACTACGTGTCTTCATTGGCGAAAAAATGTATGGCCGTTTATCAAACATATATTAATATGATGAACGAGAACATTCGAAAAAAATTCAGAGACAGTCGAACCAATCCATTCCAGTTTAGACATATCAAGAGTGTTCGAAATTTAGAGAGATTCGATGATATTGGGCCTTGTGTCATGGTAGCAACGCCTGGTATGCTCCAAAGCGGAGTTTCAAGAGATTTGTTGGAGAGATGGGCGCCTGACTCTAAAAATTCATTATTAGTAACCGGTTATTCCGTTGAAGGCACAATGGCCAAACAAATGCTGACCGAGCCTCCTGAAATATCGTCTGTCAACAATCCAGATGTTAAGATTCCTCGCCGAATGGCGGTCGAAGAGCTGTCATTTGCCGCTCATGTGGATTTCAAGGAGAATTCTAGATTTATAGACCTTGTCAATGCTCCTCATATCATTCTGGTTCATGGCGAAGGTAATAATATGGGAAGATTGAAGAGTGCGTTGATGAGTAAATATGCCGATCGCAAGGGCACGGAGCGAGAAGTCAAGATATACAACCCCAAAAACTGTTACGAAGTAGAACTGCCGTTCAAAAGTGCCAAAATTGCTCGCACAATGGGCCAACTGGCTAGCGAGCCCCCGTACGACGGGCAGATTGTGTCTGGCGTTTTGGTAGAAAAAGATTTCCACCTCAATCTGTTGCATGTTTCAGACCTTCGTGAATATGCGTCCTTGAGTACGAGCGTGGTCACAGAAAGACAATCGGTTGTTGTGGATGCTGGACCAGATCTTATTAGATATCACCTTGAGCAAATGTTTGGAGCAGTCGATATATTGGAAGAAGGTGAAGACTCTTCCGAGTACGTGGTAATGGGATCAGTAAAGGTCATTCACGAAGGCAACTTATCGACTATTGAATGGATTGGCAATGTTATGAATGATGCTATTGCAGACTCGGTTTTAGCTGTTTTGCTTTCAGTTGACACCTCACCAGCCTCTGTGAAGCTGTCTTCTTCAGCTTGTGGGTGCGACTCGCCGAGTCACAAACACAAACATGAGACCAGCTTAGTTCAAGACAGAATTGCCAAAATTTCCGCTCTATTGAGAGCTCAATTTGGAGACTGTCTCAAGCTATCTGAAGATGGCAAAGGTGCAACTGTGGAAATTGAAGGAGTGGTGGCGGAAATAGAATTCGACGGTCTCTTAGTGAAGTGCGAATCCGCAGCACTGGAGAAGCGCGTGGTGGCTGTTCTAGAGCGTGCAGTCAACACAGTCGCCCCTCTGGCCCAGAGCACTTCACGGTTGGTAGAGATTAAAGATGATAATGAAGATGAAGATACAACTTCAATCCCAGTTAAGGAAGAGACTCTACCGGCAGCGATCAAAGCCGAGTAGTTTACTTCGGCTCCTTGTTCTAGCATAGTTATGTAACAAAAATTAAATTATTTGAAACTCGCCTGGCTCTGCCTCCGGCGGCTGGGCGCTGCCCAGACCCGTTGCTCGCTTCGCTCGAGAATGTAGAATCCACACTAGAACATGATAAAAAAAGACTAGTGATTTTTTAAAATATTTACTTACAGTTACTTACAAAATGCTTCAAATACGAGAACCTCTGTTAGATCCACTATTTAACCAATGGTGGCCTTCTTTTCCTTTGAGAGCTCTTCAATTATGATGGACTTGACCAGTTCAATGTCGGGTTTGTCAGCAAAGATCTTTTTTGTTTGCTTGGTTTGCATCTGCTTGAATTCCTCAGGTAGTACATCCTCCTCAAACAGATAGCCGGGTGTCCCTTTGAGAGCGAGATTGACTGCCTCGGAGAACTTGGCAGGATGAGCGGTGGACAACACAATATACTGAGCAGAGGTATCTGGGTGATTAGCAGAAATGCGTTTCAAGGCAGCGCTTACACCCACAGCAGTATGAGGATCAAGTACATATTTGCTTGACAAGGTGTCGTTGTATACCTTTTTGATTGTTGCAATGGTTTCATCATCCGAGGTATGCTCGCTAGAAAACTCTTTGCGGGCAGCGGAAAAAACTGCATCTGGAACATGGAAAGTTCCTTTTGTTTTGAGTTCGGTCATCCATCTATTGAGGATTGAACCAGCTTCTTCGTTGGTCGAAGCAATGTTCTCTCTTGCAACGTACCAAAGGAACCGCTCAAAGTTACTGGACACCAAGATATCCATAGCTGGTGACAGAGTAGCATGAACAACCGGCTCGGCCCCAGCAACTGATTTCGAATAGTCTCCAGATTGGAAAAACCGATGGAGAATATCATTATCATTTGTAGCAATCACCAGCTGGTCAATGGGCAGACCCATTCTTCTCGCATAGAACCCAGCAAGAATATCGCCGAAATTTCCAGTAGGAACAACGAATCTAGGATTCACCTTGCTGTCTGATTTCTTAAGCAAGCTGAAATATGAGTGGAAATAATAAGTGATCTGGGCCAAAATCCTCGCCCAGTTTATAGAATTTACGGCACCAATATGATATTTGTCATTGAATTGTTTATCAGCAAACGTTTGTTTGAGCAGATCTTGACAGTCATCAAAAGTACCTTTGACAGAGATAGTATGAACATTGGCATCTAGCACGGTAGTCATTTGAGTCTCCTGAATAGGTGAAACACGGCCTGTAGGATATAAAATGAACACCGAAACGTCCTTTTTGTTTCTTAGTCCATAGATAGCAGCTGATCCAGTATCACCACTTGTAGCACCCACAACGGTTATAATGTCTCGATCTAAAGCCTCTTCGGCCTTACCAACATTTCTACGGGTAAGAAAATATTCAAACAAATTACCCACAAACTGCAAGGCCACGTCCTTGAAGGCGTAGGTCGGTCCATGGAACAATTCCAGCAGCCACAAATTGTGTTCCTTATTCAATGGAATAGTAGGAGTAACATCAGCAGATCGGAACGTAGAGTATGACTTGGTTGCCAGTTTCTCCAGATCTGCCCGAGGAATCTCATCTTCGGAAATATATAAAGACAAGATTTCAGTAGCCAGTTCAGCAAACGACAAATCTTTCCAAGCAGTTAGAAAGTCTTTGGGCAGTTTGGCAATCTCGCTCGGGATATACAGTCCTCCATCAGGGGCCAATCCTTGAATAACAACCTGCTCAAAACTAAGCAAATCCTTGGAGGTTCTTGTAGAAAAGTACTTTTGACTCATTTTTTTAGATAAACAAATGATGATAATAACACACTGATAGATCTTAAGGCACGTTTTCTATTTTGTCAGTTGGCCCCTGCAGCGAGAAATTAGTCACATCGAGGGAAAGATCAGCGCCGCCAGAACCGCGGCGTTATGTTTTATATGCTCTTTCTGATTCTGATTCTGATTCTGATTCTCGAGTCTTTAGAGATTGCTTGCAAAGCGATATGGATATATCTGATTTACCCTGATAACCGTTCCTCTCTATTTATCTATTTATCTGTCTATAACCACTACTATATGGGGATCTTTTCTACTCTATAAACTAGTTATGACGAGCCACTGTAACTGGTCGACGTCAGGCTCGCTGTAAATGGCCCTTGTAGATGTCATAGTTCTCCCTCTTGTCTGATTTGTGGTCCGAAGCTGCAATTGCATCATGTCCTGCTGGATCTGTCGCATCTCCCACTCTTGTTGCTGAATGGCTCGAACAACTTCAAAGTTCCTAGATTCATTACCCCTGAAAGCCCGCCCGATGTCACGCTCACTTCTTCGGTTGGACCGTTCCAGGGTTCTTTCTAATCTGTCCATCTCTCTGTTTTGTTTCCGAATCGATTTGCGACTTTCCTTCATGGCTTTCTCTGTATCTTTGTTGGCACGTCTTGATAGTTTACGGTCGTCACTGTTCTGTCTCTGGAGGATTGATCTTATGACACCCTGTCCATGGCCAAAGTTGTACATTGTAGACATCTGACTCACAGGGCGAGGCACGTCGAATGTCAAAGGAGATATGTATGGACCAAAGGAAGATATATACCCATTGGTGAAGTCGCCATTGTATGGATAATTGACTTGATTGGCAATAGCAAACCTTTGGCTTTGACCGGGAGCAAGCGCCAATAGAGGGTCAAGGTCTCGGGTGCTGCACAACATTGCCTGTAAATTTCTGGGATAGAAAATCTCGGCATTGGCCCTGTTAATAAATTGGTCCACTTGAACATCAGTTCTTTCAGTAATGGCGTTCTGAGCCATCTCTGCTATCATATATACCGCTGAATGGATCAAACCTCCACGCATATTGCTTGAGCTGGCGTTTTCAGATCGGTAATTGGCAGTCTGAATTGCGTTGAGTTCATCAACAAATTCCATGAACCTAAGAGGGGAAATGTCATATGATTGTAAGATTGGAGCATATGCTCTTGAAAAAGGCATTCCATCGATGTTGGTCATTTGAGAAAGGACAATTGGCTTTTGGATCGGTACAAGCGACCGACGGCCTTGGGATTGTGTTATATTAAGCTGCAAAGGACTTGTGGCTTGTCGCTCATAATATAAATCATCACTATCATCACTATCATTGTTATTGTACGTTACTCGACCGCTGCCCACGTATGAAAGAGACGGTGGAGACGAAGCACATGGTGAGCTTACTCTCTGGCCTGAATACGAACTATGGAAATCAGATTCACGTGCACAAGGTGAGTAGAGTATTTCGTTATACGCTGGTAACGAAGCTCCATCATGGGGTCTATCATCAATTTCGATAATGCCTGAAGTTTGACCTGACGGATAGCTTTGTGGATAATTCTTGACAGACATGCCCATGGTTTAAAAATGCGTTTTGTTGATTGTAATTATTTTCAGTGTTTGCAAAGGTTTCTATCTACTATTTATATAGATATTGAGTGATATTAAGTGATCTACTTTCCGTGAACCGAGTGACCCCACAATGCGATTATGTAAGCGCATAGGATTGTTGATCGCGTCCTAATACGGTTATATGTCTCGTATCGCATCTGACATAGCCCAGGTCTAGCCCTGCATGGAATAGATCCAAACGGCGCTGTGACGTGCTTCGAGTCATCAATACGGATCTTCGATATCCGTTGACTTTGAACATAGGTACAGATGATTGCGGGAGTTCTTGAACATGTAACATTGAGAAATGTTACTAGTTGGTCACTTTCAGTCACTTTCCGTCAGTTCCCTTCGGTTGTCCGTACTTTTGTCTGCTCTCCATCCCAGGCATCGATTATTCTGAAAGAATATTGTCAATTTAGTACATGTTCATTCTAGTTTATCTTATCTTATCTTATCATTTTATCTCATCAGGTTGGGCAAGGTCATTTACCACACGAAGGGCTACCCAGCCTCATATCTATACTATCTAGCATGGGATCTGCTTGATTATAGCTGGTATCGTCAACCGATACCTTTGGTTCGAGCGATCTTCTGAGCATAAAATCAAAGTGTGGTAAAGTACAAGCCATTGTGGCCGCAACGAGTCTCAACCCTCTGAATCACTAGCTGGTCTCGAGTCTACGGTAGCCTGATATCCTTACGGCCACTTCTATGTAGCCCGTGGGTACGGACAAACAAGAAATAAATAAATTTCAGTCGTCCATGGGATGGTGCCTATGTTTCGTTTTCAGTTTCTGGCTGTGTGGAAGCAATTGTAGGAGCATGAGCTGTCTTCATGAGAAGGGCAGGTGTGGTCACGCTTCGGTTTCGAACTGTAGGTGGTGATGAACTAAAGGGCAGACGTGACTGCTTTCTTGAATTGTTATTGCTGGTTGATGAGGTTGCTGATGATGATGAATCTGATGAAGGTGTTTGAGTCATATCGAGGTCCAACTTGATAGGAGAGTAGCACTCTGTTGAGGCCGATGCTGATGCTGATGCTGATGGTTGTCCGTCTTCCTCCAGCGTCGTGGGTGGAGATAACACGGGAATAGGTCTGTCCTGAAGTGATGGTGTACGTCTTGCTATGGAGCCTTTCAATGGACTCGAAAACGATCTCTGCTTGATAGGGGTAATCGCTGAATTACTGGTTCCCTCATCCTCTGAACCAACTGCTCCTCTAAACGGTGTTGCAATTGGCTCTAAGCGGCGCCGTTTGGATATTTTGAGAGACCCAGGTTGGATTGGAGGCAGACTCTTAGTGGCGCTATCTGGGGACTTGATGGGAGATCGGGCACTAGATGGCGGTGATGCAGCCACCACAGTAGTTGTAGCCGATGATTGCGAGGCAGGTAATTCCAATCCAGGCCTGCTTTCAAAGCCTGGTCCAAGAAGCCTACTGAGCCCAGTAGCAGACATGTCTGCGTCAGGTCCGTCGTGACCCAGTGGAAGCAGCTCATCTTCAGTTTCATGGTCATCCGTCATACGTGGAGGAGATCCAGCCACGCTTGATTCTTTACTGCTACGGAAATCCAAATCCTCGAACTCGGCGTCATAATTGCGGGGCTGGGATTCACTAATATATGGCCTATCTTTCTCTGACATTGCCTTGTTTTTGCTATTTCAAACAGTCTCTCGAAACTCCAGAGAGAGATCTGATGTTCTTTATTCGTCGGCAACCACTGACAACTCTCACTTGTGCTATAGCTAATTCAGCTATTCTGTTTTGCTCCTTCCCTTCTTGTCCACTGCTAGATTCCGTTATTCCGCCGGGTTTCGGATTCTACTGAGATTTTCATATGCCAGCACTGATATCAAATCAGCACACTTATATTAGGCGCGTTCAAAACGCGACACAAATTAATTAGCTACCGTTCGGTTTCATGGCCGATTGGCACCTGCAACAGCCGTGCGTGAAGAAGAACCTGCCGATCTACAGGATATTTTTCATGTTGACGATCAGCGAAACTTTTTTTTAGACGGATAAACCAGTCTCGTGGAGAATATAATAGAACAAAATGGCCAAACCGTCCAAATCTACCAAAAAGTTCCAGAAATCACATCTGAAACGTACGGTCGACCAGAGACGAGTCGAGCAAAAGTACAAACAGAGATATTTAAAAGGAAAGAAAAAAACCGTAGAGACCAGGATCGATGCTGGTAGTGATAATAACGATGGTGAGGAGTCAGATGATGGAACTGAAAAGGTTTTTGGAAACACTTCTGTAGAAGAGTTTTTAGAGCAAGATGACCTAGTTCCCAAGATGAATGGCAAGAAGTCCAAGAAATCGAAAAAGGAAATAGCTACCAGTCACAAGGATGATCTGGCTTCATTAGCAGAAAAGGATCCTGAATTTTATAAATATTTGCAGGAAAATGATAAAGGCTTGTTAGATTTCAATCCTGACAATGTACTAGATGATGAGGAAGAAGAAGAAGAAGAAGAGAAAGCAGAACAGTCTAAAAAGCAATCTAAAAAGAACAAAAAGACCCCGACAGCTGAAGACGACGACGAAGATGTATCTGACTCGTCGGAAGTGACAGCTGAAGATGTGGAAACGTGGGCCAAGAGCCTCAAGACAGAGAAATCTCTGCGTGCTTTGCGTAAAGTGCTCAAGGCTTTCAGCGCTGCGGTTCATATGACTGAAAATAATCTGAATGATGCCAACGAATACAAGTATTCAGTCACCGATCCCGAAGTGTTCAATTCATTGATGCTATTGACTTTAGAGTCGGCTCCCGTGGTGATTAGATTCCACCTCCCACTGACCAAAGGCGAAAATGGTGCCAAGTCTACGCCTGTTGAAAACAAAAAACTGAAATCCTTGTCAAGTTCTTTAAGGTCTCATTTAGTGTCCTTGACGATTCTAATGTCTGGTAGCCATAACAAGACAACCATTACCTTGATTCTCAAGTCTGTTTTTGATCTGCTTCCTTACTTTCTTTCTTATAGAAACCTTCTTAAAGATCTAGTCAGTGCAGTTGTCAAAGTATGGGCTTCGTCAGAAGATGATGAGGCTCGTTTGGCCGCATTTTCATTTCTCAAGACAGCCACTGAGCTATATCCCAAGTCATTGCTAGAGGTGGTTCTCAAGACTACTTATGGAGGCATTGTCCGAGCCAGTCGAAGGACCACTGTACACACAATGCCTTTTATCAACCTTATGAAAAACTCAGCAGTCACTCTATTCAGTATTGATGCCAGCATCTCGTACCAGCAGGGCTTCCAATTCATTCGTCAATTAGCAGTTCATTTACGTACCAGTATCACCAACAAGACGGCTGACTCGTATAAAGCTATCTATAACTGGCAATATGTGCATTCATTGGACTTTTGGTCGCGCGCCATTTCATATCATCACCACGAAGGTAACAAGGCTAACCCTCTTCACGAGCTAATCCACCCATTGGTTCAGATTACCCTTGGGGCCATTCGTCTCATCCCTACACCTCAGTATTTCCCACTTCGATTTTATCTGATTCGTAGTCTACTACGCCTTTCACAGCAGACTGGTGTTTATATCCCGGTACTTCCCCTGTTGATGGAGATCCTAAGCTCCAGTATCATTACTAAACCTGCCAAGCCTAGTACCCTGCGTCCCCTGGACTTTGATCACAGCATCCGAGCCGGTAAGGCGTATCTTGGCACTCGGGTTTACCAGGACGGTGTGTCTGAACAGTTTATTGATCTGGTAGGAGAGTTTTTTGTGCTTCATTCGAAATCCATTGCATTGCCCGAACTCAGCATCCCAGCCATTATTGCTCTTAAGCGGTTTGCCAAACGTAGCAGAAACGTGAAATTCAACAAACAGATTCAGAGACTCGTTGAGAAGCTTGATCAGAATAGCAAGTTTATTGAACAGAAACGAAGCAATGTGGACTTTGGACCTAATAACAGAGAGCAAGTCAATGCATTCCTCAAAGACCTCGACTGGCAAAAGACTCCGGTAGGAGCCTATATCGTCGTTCAGAGAGAAGTCCGTGAAGAACGTGCTCGTATTCTGCGCGAGTCTCTGGAAGAAGAGAAGGCTGGCGAAGCTGCCCGTAAGAACAAGCCGTCTGAATCACAACGCTATGACGACAGCGACGTGGAAATGAATCTTGAAAGTGATTCCGAGTCTTCGGGTTCTGCCTCGGATTCTGACAATGAGTAGATCTGTATATGATTGTATATATGTATTAATTGTTTGTATTCTACTGACTCATGGGCCATAGCGCGTGTATTGATTATACAAATATATATATATATTGAAGCTTTGAAGATTCGATGAATTCCAGCTCAAAGAAACGTTTTAAATAAAAAAAAAAGAATATGCAAGTGTTTGTCGGTTTCCGCTAATCGATCCATCTCTTAGCCTTTGATCGCGAAACCGCCTCGATAGAACTGGCAATCACTTGACTAGCTTGATAGTATAGCGTGGGCGTGGGCATCGGGGTAGCATAGTTGGTCAAGGATGAAAATGTATAAGACCAACCCATTGTAATGGTTGATAAGATTGATGGAGATGGACTCGCGGTCAAGAAATAGCTTACAGCCGAAGTAGGATATCGCGCACTTGGAGTCAGTTTGGCAGTCACTGTTGTTCCAGGCTGAAGCTGCATCGGCGCATATCGCGTCAACCACGCCTTTCCAGTCTGGCTCTGATATGGCGTCCTGGCCAAGGATTCGGCGTCCTTAGTGGCAGCCGAATTAGCAATGGGTACGTCAGCAGGTGGGCTGGTATCACCACCCGTAGATGCCACTACAGAAGTACCGCTCATACCAGTAAGTTTGAATCGATCCGAATAGTGAAGGGCAAACGTAGTCGACGAAGTATAAGTGACCACCTGGAGATAATAGGAGCCATTATCACCTATAGCTGCTGCCGCGGTTAATGGAATACTAAGTTTGTCACTGGTAAGAGTACTCATGACAGTAGGTCCCGAAAGAGTAGCAAAACAGTTGATATTGTCGTTTGGACCTGTGCATATTAATACTTTGATGGTTTGATAAGACGACAATGCTGGAGATGAACCATCATCAGACCATGTAAGGGTGATGTCCTGAGTGAGGGCATTATAAGTGGACGACAGAGATCCAAGTTCAATATCAGCTGACACCAGCGAAATGAACCACGCCAATAGTACAAGAGAAGTCTTCAAAAGCATCTTCAAATATGAAAAGAAAAACACAAAAATAAAAATAAAAATAAAAAACGAATGAAACTCAAGCGAGCGCTAATGAATGGCTGCTCCAATGAATGGCTGTTCTCCGTCAGTTCAGATCTGTTCCTGTTTATCTGGCTTTTTATCTAATCTCAGATGCTAGATATACGCCACAACACAACACAATATCAACTACGTGAACCTCTTTGCTTATCGTGCTATTTCGACCAGCTATTTTCTTTCTCGCGAAAATAAATCTCTGAAGTTTAAAGAACACAAAAACATTCAATGCCTTTTGGATTTTTGACTCCTATCAGAAACCCTTACCGCGGATAATTTTGCCTGCGGTTACAGCAGGGCTGTGTTGGCTCTGCTCATTACTGTGTGTGATCTTCGACACTCGCGACACCAGATGTTAAATTTAGTAACTTTTGCCGTTCGATCTGGCCTCTGGTTGACTGGTGGATATCATCAAGGCAATCGATCGAGAGGTAGAGCTTGATGCGCTAAGGTGATTGTCGCGGTATACTAACTTGAGCTATGTGGAGCTGAATCGCTAGGGTCTATATGTAGCATAATAAGCAAGTATATGTAAATGTATCTGAATTGAAGCGCAGCCAGACTCCATCTTTAATCAACTATTTACGACAGCCAACAAAACCACGACAAATCTTTCTAACACGACCACCTGTGTCGTATGTGGTGTGTGCCCAACCAATCCAGATGGCTCGCCATGTCTCATTTCTCTATATCACTATAAACCTCTAAAATATTAAAACCTTACTTTATGTGCGGATTCTAGTCAGACTTTGGCTAATAATAAGAACCATCCAAGGTTATCCAAGTCGTGCTATCTATTCAGATCATTTCCCCTGATTCCACTCCTCCCCTGCAACAGTCAATATATTCCACTTATTCTCCAAACCCTAATTCGTCTGTTGAAATTTCAGTCTCCTACTTCACCACAATACGCACCATTGATGGTGAATCGGCTTCAACTTATCAGTACGAGTTCAGAGACCACAAAATACAGAGATGCTTTATCTAAAGTCTTTAGCTAATGTCATTGATAACTCTGTAAGTACATCACCAGCACCACTGCTGTGCTAGGAGAATCCACCGGACATCACTAACATTAAAGGGTGCTCTGATTGTAGAGTGTATCAAGGTGCTCAGAAAAGGACCTAGAACGCCTGCTACTATTGGTAAGTATATCCGAGCATAATTGTGATTTTGGGAGTTAGAGCTATTGGTACTCTGGTACTTTGGACAGCACCACTCATGGTAGAGTACTAACAAATAGGTGACAAAATCGTTGTGGTTGTGAAAAAAGCCCGGCCCATTCCCCAAAACCTTACTGGGCAGGGCGACACTCAGAGAGTTCGAAAGGGAGATATTAGACATGCAGTTGTTGTTCGTACCAGACAGTCTGTGACACGACCTGATGGTTCGACTATCAAATTCGATGACAATGCTTGTGTGCTGCTGCAGAAGAACGGAGAACCAGTAGGAACTCGTATTTCAAGTGTGGTAGCAAAGGAGTTGAAAGATAAGGGATTCAATAAAATTGTCTCGCTGGCTCCTCGTACTGTTTGAGGATTCAGGGATTTTGTTTTTAAGGTTTTGCATTAGATTTTTTTTTATATACGTATGAAGATTCGTACGAAGGACCACGAGGGATGACAGACTGTACATAGGATTATAAAATACATTATTAACCTGCACGAAATGTTTCGTCATTCACGGCGAATGCCTGACTTAAGCTTTTGTTCTTGATAACCTGAGACGTCCAGAAGCTCACTGTTCAATTCAATCGTCATCAGATATTCTTGCTTCCAAGACATGTAAATGAGACTTGCCCTCGACCCAAACCGTGTATAAATCCTGAAACGTATTGTTGTCTCTAAAGTATCCAATATATGGGAACCTTAAATGGGTGGTTGTTTCGTCCCCTGCTGAACAACATCCATTGTCCTGCTTTGGTTGTGAATTTTCAAATTCAGGATAGCACCAATTTATTGTGCTGTCAGGGAGCCGGGACGAGAGGGGGGTTCCATAACTGAACGAGCCAATGTCATAAATTGAAAGCAAAGTAACAATGTCATGCTTAAATACACATGTTTTCTGTCTTGGCTCATACATTAAATTCGCACCATATTGAAAGAACTACTTCTACTAATTGAGACATTATTGTCATAAGTGCTAATTATAGTTGCGGTACAGTTAATACATGCTGACATGTTAATAAAGATGGAAACGAGGATTCAATAACATCTGTTATATATATATATATATAAATAGTCCTCACTACCTCAATGGAACTTTATTTGTATTGTAGAAAAATATCAAATATCAAACCATGGTAAAGCTGAATTCATCCGTTGGACTCGTTGCCCTTGGGCTATTTGGCAGTGCTTTCTCTGTTGCAGTCCCCTGGGGCGAGATTGAAGGTAGAGCACTACTAAAGTCCGGTGCCAGAATCAATCTCGAAAATCGTGAGATCCCGGGATTAGAAAACGTTGTTTTTGCTTTGGACAGTGATGCTCAGAGACTTCCAGCTCTTCGTGATCAGGCTCTGACTGATAGTCTTGTTAATGTAGAGCATGCTCTATCCGCTGCATCTATTGCCTTGTCAAATTCATCTCCAGGTGAAAAAGAGAAGCAGGATCTGATAGATTCAACCGTCAACAATCTGTTATCGATTTCTAAAGTCCTTGATTCTGTGGCCTCCAGCACCGATGGTTCATACATTGAAGCCGTCGATGCTGCTGTTGCCGTCAGCGACAATGTGAACAAGTTGACTCAGATCCTCAAACAATCGTCGGTAAACACCTCGTCCCTGGAGGCCGCCAATGACAAGTTGAGGAAGCAGCTTTCAGATATGGATTCAACGGTCACTTTTGATGCAGTTATCCTCAAGAAACGAAATGATGCCAACGGTAATCCTCTCCAGCCATACTTTGAGTACTTTTCCACTTCTTCTGGTATTACCAAATCCATTTATAGTGCTACCAGTTATATGGAAACAACTGGACAACAGTCATACTCTAGCTCGGCCGGAATCCTGTCAACTATCATCGGTACAGTAAGTCAGAGTGTTGACTTCGTCTCTAAATGCACAAAAAACTCCCTATCCTCTGCCGTCGCCTATTGTCTTGCGTCTCCGCTTGCTGTAGCTCTCGAGAGCTGCCTACAAAGTTTCATCTCGATTGGCATTAGCACCGATAGCTGTCAGACGAGTGCATCATTTTTCCAATCACTGAGTTCCAAAATCAACCAGCTCTGTGATCTGTTGACGCAATATGAGCTTGATACCAGCGATTTGAATGACCAGCATATCCGCTTTACAAGCTTGATTAGCCAACACTGTCCTGCTGTTACATTCACTGAAGCTGTCTTTACGGCCACGGGCACTATTCCTATTTATACCCAGGTTGCTTCTATTGCCACTGCCCAAGGGTTTTATGGAATGGAGTCAATCTACTCTCTAGTGACATCTGTTGCACCTGGAGCCACTGCCGTGCCAGATGTCCATTTGCCGGCCGTCAATCAGCCAGCACTCAACCAGCCAGCTGTCAACCAGCCTGCTGCTATTGCTTCCGTTGGAATTGCTGAAGGTGGGGCCGGTTCCCCAGTCGTATTCAGCACTGCTGAAGTTATGGTGGCCACGGCAATTGGAGATAATTCTGGCAGCGCTTCTGTTGCTGTCCAGGCTGCCGCTTCTGCTGCTGCTTCAGCTTCCCTTGCTGCTGAACAGGCTGGGGCCGCTGCTGCTTCCGCTTCTGCCCATGCTATTGCGGTCGCCTCAGCCAACGCAGCAGAGGCCTCTCCACAAGTAGTCGCGTCCGCTTCGGCTGCTGCATCGGCTGCTGCTGCTGCTGCTGTTTCTGCCTCTGCCCACGCTTCTGCTGCTGCCTCTGCCAACGCAGTTGCGCAAGCTTCACCACAAGTGGTAGCTTCCGCGGAAGCTGCTGCTAGTGCTTGTGCCTCTGCTGCTGCCGGCGCCTCTGACAATGCCGCCGCTGCTGCTTCCGCTAACGCTGTTGCCGTTGCTGCTGCTCAGTCGTTCTCAATTGCGGACAATGATGTTTCAGTTCCTGAGCCCAGCTATCAGGATTCTAATGCTGCTTACGGTATCGCAGATCAACAAGCATCTGCCGCCGCCATCCCATATGATAGTGGATGCTTGGACGGTGACAACTGTTCAGGTGTTTCAGACGAGGTCTCAACTCCAGACAATTCGGTGTACGATTCCAATTCTGTCGATGCTGTCGATGCTGCCAATGAACAATCTGCGCCCGCAGTAGCTGACAGTGGTTGTCTCGATGGTAACTGTTCCGGTGATTATGCAGCCACCCCTGAAACCAACGACCAAGAGATCTCTGCTCCATCTGCAAGCGCATCTGCTCAAACCTATGCTGAAGCAGAGAGCTACGGCAGTAACGATGGCTACAGTAACGATGGCTACAGTAACGATGGCTACAGCAACGATGGCTACAGTAATGATGGCTTCAGCACTAATGATGGTTACGGCAGTACTGATAGCTACGGCAGTAGTGATCTAGAGCCTAGCAGTAATGGTACAGAGGTTGCTGATATGGGTACCACAAGCAGCGATCAGTTTGAAGGCAACGATATGGACACCAACAATGGGTATGCAGACAACTCAGACGTTGGATATGCCGACTCCGATGCATGGTACAAACGTATGATTAAGATGGTCAAACGAAGTCCCGCGTTTGATTTCTTTGGCGCTTTCAGACCAGCTTCTACCCCGACCCCGACACCTACACCAGCCCCTTATGTGCCGGAAACCACTGCCCCCTCTTCTGAAGCGGCTACTTCCATTCCAGCTTCATCATCTCTGGTTGTATCTGAACCTGCTGCTCCCTCTTCTGAAGCGGCTACTTCCATTCCAGCTTCATCATCTCTGGTTGTATCCGCACCTGCTGCATCCTCTTCTGCAGCCGCTACTTCCGTTCCTGCTTCATCATCTCTGGTTGTATCTGAATCTGCTGCATCCTCTTCTCAAGTAGCAAGTTCCGCCTCGGTGCCCTCATCTTCTGCAGTCGTGAACCAAATAATGGCGGCAGTTGTTTCTTCAGCAGCATCTTCCTCAGTAGCTACCAAATCAGAAGCATCTGTACAGACCGCAGCAGCGCCAAAAGCTACTGCTATGGGAGCCAGTTCGGAAACTTCCACTTCAACAGGCAATACCGAATTAGACGGGAAATTGAAGAGCTTGGCAAACACTCCACTGACTGATGTGGACTCCTTGACCAGCATTCAAGATCAGGTAATGGATATTGTTGGGTTCATCAGCCAGACCTTTACTCCTAATACGAATCAGGCCACGATGGATTCAATGTTATGTCCCTTCCTGGCTGTCTCTGCCGACATTACCGATCAGGCCATGAACAAGCTGGAGAGCAAATTCACTACTGACAAGGAGTCTCGAACAGCAGCATCCACCTTTGCCAACACTATGGCTGGCTTGACCAACATTACAGCAAACTTTGATCTTAGCTGTTCAAAGTCAAGCGATAAACTGAATGGCTTGATAACAACTTACGAGGACTCTTTGACTACCGATGGTCTAGCCTTGTTTAAGAAATCTGAACTTGCTGATGATGATTATGAGATTGTCGTTGATCTCAGTAAAAGAGCCGGCCTTAGTAGTGAGGACTATAGGTTGGTAATTGAAGCTCTTAACAAGGTCATTGCCAAACACAATGTCAAGGCTCAAATCCGAAAGCAGAATGTGGTAGCTACCGAAGTTCAGGTCTTTACAGATGTCGATACCAATGTGGTTACCTCTACCTCAACTACTGTTGTCAGAACCGTGGTGGTGACTCAGCCTGAAGCAACACAGGTCACTCAGATCGTTACCAAGATTGTTCAAGCCTCTGAAGTGGACATTCCTGGCAATACTGTAACTGTGCAGGCAAATCCACTAGGAGCTCCTTTGTCACCAGTCGAAGCCCTTGCGCCTAAAGTACAGCCTTCTTCGGCAAGCCAATCTCCAGTCAGTGCTCCAGCTGTCACGTCTGCTTCATACTCGTATTCTTTCTCGACTTCTTCTTCTTCTTCTACCGCATCTACAGTCATCCCACCATACATTAGCCTGCCTCCAAATCTCCCCAAAGTCCCAGGTGATTCTCCTGCAAGTACTGTAGCGTACATTCCATCAATAGCTGCTCAGGTAGTTGCTCAACCCGGAAACACTGCTCTTGCTGGTCTTCTCTATCACAGTCCTGAACAAGCTGCTGATTTTGCTGCTCCTACCTCCAAACAAACGGTAGCCAGCAAGGCCAAGCCTTCGGAAATCATCGACAATGCCGATGGTAATATTGTCAAGAATGTAGTCCCGGAAGAGGCAGTTAGTTATAGTCATCTCCTAGACAATGTCGATTTTGGCGATATTCGAGATTATGGCAGTTCTGCCTAAAAAGTTCTAGCGGCTATTCAACTCTCTTCGATTCTACTGAACTCTTATCATTATTTTTTTTTTTTCATTATCATATATCTATCTTTTGTTAATTCATTCGTTATTGAAACTTTTTCACTGCCATCTACCATTCTTTTTATAAATATATTACAAATGTGCCTGCACCTGCTTTCCGATGATTGCACATTATACAAAACCCAGCGTATTACCCACGGTGTACCAACTCATATGTTCTTTTATTCCATTACTGTGATCGGAATATATGTCCACATGCAATACAAACATAGAATAGCACCATTGTCGTCTCAGCTCGTCGCTGTTGACTCTGGAAGAATACACTTTCCTTCTCGTGACACTGAGGACATTCCTTATCTGAACGAGGAAGCGTGGGATCAGAGCCAATGTCTTGAGTGACTCCCGCAGTTTCACCAATAGCAGATGACAGTTCATTACGAAAGATTTTGGGGTTATCGGCAATCTCTGTATAGTCACAGTTACGACATGAATACAGTAGTCTCTGGTTTATCCTATCCTCTTTTGGATATAACATGTTGTTACTTGAAGGTTAGATGAGTACTGCCTAACGATATGGGTGTGAGTAATACACTTACCATTCTAAACAAAACCTGAAAGACGCCATGCTAGATGTATTATATTAATGGATGGATTGACAATAAATATGCTGATATGCTTTGAGAGTGCAAACGTAAAGGAAGGAGTATAGAAGGTGATACCAAACAAAAGGATTGATGACACAAGTGGATTAGAAAGACGTTGAATTCGGCCACGTTAGATGATAGATGCTTGATTTGATATCACCACAACTTCGCAGGTTCACGAAGTAATGTTCCATATTTGAGTTGAGATGTACGGCAAAAAAAGGGAGAGCCGCACAGATCTTAATCTGTCTAACTGGAATGACGACAATGTCAAATCAAATAATTTTACACTAAAGCGATATTCATATTCAGACTCTTAGATATTCCACTCACTTCAGAGTCCTGCTCGCCAAATTTCATACTAGTTCATAGTAATTGACTCGTATCTACCTATCCTCATAGACCATGTGTTAGCTCATAGCCGCATACACAGCGGTGGAGTACGTACGGCTGACGGGAATTTTTCAATGCTCACGATTGGGAATGCCAATTGTTAGGCCTGGAATTTGGACTGCAACTTTTGTCATTCTTGGTTGAGAGTTGTTGACCAATAATAGGAGAATAAGCCCCTTATAAACTACAACCTCTAAATATAAGAAACCTGCAATGTCTGTTCTTCGTCTGTGTACTCGGTCGGCCATTTTGAAAACTGGCGTTCGCAGCGTTCGCCCTGTTGGAGCTATCGCCAGCGCTCGATTCAATTCTACCACAACCACCAGCAACCCCAAAATCTCTGCTATTGTCGATCAGATTTCGGAATTAACGATCCTCGAGACTTCGGCTCTTGTTACTGAATTGAAGGCCCGGTTGAATATTCCAGACATTTCATTTCCTGCTGGTGGAGCAGCTGCCGCTGCTGCTCCTGCCGCTGCTGAAGAAGAGGCCCCCGAGCCAGTTCAAGAAAAGACCATTTTCAACATCAAACTTGAATCATTTGATGCCAAGTCGAAGCCCAAGATTATTAAAGAAGTCAAGACCTTGTTGGGCTTGAGTTTAGTCGAGTCCAAGAAGTTTGTTGAAAGTGCACCAAAGGTATTGAAGGAGAATGTTCCTAAAGAAGATGCCGAGAAGATCAAGGAGACTATAGAGGCTGTGGGAGGAAAGATCACTTTGGAATAAACAGCTCGGATGGCGAAAAGGAACACCTTTTATTCATAAAGAATAACAAATGACCGAGCCATTTTGTACATATTTCCTGTCATTGTATATAGTATTTCCTTATATAAGTCCGTCATTGTACTTACAAAACTGAATGCTATGACAGTATTAAAAGTATTGGTCATAGCGAGAAAAGTCCTCAGACAGACGTCGGTTAGAGGCTGACGCTTGACTAGACATGCCCCCAATCCCCCCGCTGTTCCTACGTTGGGCGAGGCTAGGACGAGAGTAGCCACTCATTGCTGACTGGGTTCGTGCAAGAGGGCTACTCTTTACTAATGGTTCTCTGAGCCGGGCCCCTACGGTACTATTTACATCGTATGCCAATGGACTGCTATGATACGGTGATGCACGGGACGGAGTAAGATTAGTGTTGGATTTGGTGGCGTATGGGACCCTAGCAGCTCTAGAAGTGGAAACAGAGCTGTTACTGATTATGCTTGGAGTTGTTGATTGCTGTAACGGTATGGTATCAGGAACCAAGTCACAGTATGATAGCAGAAAATCCGACAATGAAAGATACACTTGGTCAACAGATCTGAGTTGATCATAATTATCACAGACTGCGTACACACTCATTATATCGCTGACAACCTTTGCAAGCAAAGAAATCATTGGATCATGGGCGCGAAGACGTCTTGCTCTATCTAGTAGCGTGATAACATGCCTTTCAGAAGCACTCTGCGAGGAGCTCGATTGGTGCTGTTGTTGTTGTTGTTGTGATGACCGACGTCTGCTGGCAAAACCGTCTTCACTGGGTCGGTCTGGGGTAAATCTGTCTGATGCACCAAAGTATGAGGATCCGCCTGATACCGAAGCCGATCTCAAGATTTGTCGTTGAGGTGGTGACGAAGAAATAGCCGATATAGGTTCTTGGCGATCCCACTCGAGACTCTGGTCCAAACGATTGAGACGTTCTAGTTGAGGGTATGTTGAAGTGGCGTTGGTGAATTCAGTAGATTCCTCGTCAGCTTGTGATTGCAAGGGCGATGATATATGTGTGTCATATTGCTGTTTTCGTTTTTGCTGTTGTTGTTGTTGTTGGCCCGCTTGAGACCACTCTTTACCGTTCACGTCCTCTAGCCCTCTTGTCGCAGTATTAGCTGAATCATCACCGGACCCCATAATAGCGAACCCATCGTCTATTGATCGGTTCACTCCATTGTCGCCGCCATCTATTGAAATGCCGTCATTTTCCAACCTCAGTCTTCTTATTCTCTGCTGCACAGCATCCAGTTCTTCAAATACCTGTGATCTTCGATCTCCTGAAAAAGAGGATCCAGGGCGCATGCCAGGGTGAGGAGACGCGGATCCGGAGCCAGATCCTCCAAATGACCTTGAGCCTCGAGAACCGGATATAATTCTAGGAGGCGATAGATTAGTTTTGGTGTAGGTATTCCCCCGCTGTTGCTGCTGTTGCTGCTGCTGCTGCTTGGATGGGGGACCACTATTTCTGTTCGCCGGCGAAAACGATTTGGAACTACTAGCAGCACTATAGTACGAGTTGATATCATCAATATCATCATAATCATCGATTACAAGAGCTGTTGGATGCGAAGTAGTGAAAGGGTCCCTGTCAATATAGTCAGCATCCGTGTTGACATTTGCCCTGGTGCTGCTGGTTCTAGTAGTGTGGCCGGCTTTAAAGTCTTCGTACTCCGAGTCATCATCGTCATGCTGAATTATTTGGTCATAATCATGTATATTCGACATGCTTAAAGGCCGAGGCGCGGTAGACCTTCCAGTTCCATTTCTTCTATCCAGAGAAGAAGCTGAGGCTGTATACAAGTTATTACTACTTTTGTAATTGCGTAATGATCCAGGTATATCTGAATTCTTTTGTCTCTGGATTGTGGAGCTATCGAATTGTTCTTTTTGCTATAATTTGGTTAGCAATTTGACGTCAATGTTCAATTATGTCTCGCTTACTTTTTTCGGCCCAGAATAAGTACCAGAAGACGGACCGCCTCTTTCTTCTCCGGCCATGGACGCTTGTCAAACTTGTTTGTTCTTTTGCCCAGCCACACCTTGAGGTAGAGTGCTACTAAATTGGACTCTATTCAATTCAGTTCAATTCAAAGCTAGACATACCTCTGAAATTGAGAGCAGAATGAGAAGTAGCATTTGTCAAAAGGTAATGTTTTGAAACTCCACCACCTGCAGCCGCGTATGCGCGCGAAGCTTATTTACGATACACGAGATCAATCGATGGCGAGTTACCACTCGTTAACACTAAAAAATGATAAAGAGGTAATTACAATTCCAGCTGATGTTATCTCGGTGTGAATGCTGTTGTCGATAATGACGTTCATGGCAGCTGATATTGGAATTTTCAGATAACTGTAGTGATAGCGTCAGTCTTCACAAACCGAGCTCACGTGCTTTAAAAATTGTTCCAGAATGCAATTACACGCCTACTCATACCTTTGAATTGTGTATCTACTCAGATATTTCTGCATTGCGTATCTAATCATATATTTTCAAAAGTGCATCAGATAATAGTTCTAGAGTTTGTGCCGAACGAAGACAGACTCTGCTTTCCAGTATGTACGACACGCGTCTATCAACTCTCGCTGTCACGAGAAAAGAAACGTTGGTAGAAAGCCATCGATCAAGTCTGGCCGACCAGATTTACGGACTACGTCTCAGGTTCAGCTATTGTTCCTGGATCCGCCGATCATTCAGGGGTACAGAATGCCCAACTGGGAACAGATCGACAGCGTTAGCTATACTCGCCAGTCTACTGAATCTTGAAAAGATAGCTGATGCCCCAGATGAAATCCTAATAAAATAGATATAGAGCGCCTGATAGTAAATGGCCTGGTAAAAGAGGGATATACAGAAAGGGACCGCGCAACAGCACATCGAGCAAGTCACCAGAATGGAGGCGTCACGATACTGAGATTAAAGTCAGAGTTTTGAAAGAAGAAAGAACAGTCGAAATGAGCAGATGCCATTAGTTTCACGAGCCACAGGCAGAGGAGAATACCTGGGCGTATTCTAACCACAAGTGATTTATGCCGAGCACGGAGGCCAACACATGGCTGCTGCTAAAGTAGAAGAGCTATAAGAGCATGACTGACAAGCCGTGTGACATGCAACTGATCAGAACCTACGCAGTACGAGACTCTTGACATAAGTCTATGGTGAATAAAAGCCTACAAGACTTTCACCCGTAAAACCAGATCAAGCCTCATACACAGCTGATCTTCAGTCATCTAGGATCCGCTGGAATAAACCATGCAAATCCACCGTATCACGACTTCACAGCCGCCTGCAGATTTGGATGACCCATAAACTATTATCTTAAAATGGTGGTTAGATATCCACTATGGAGTAATTACAATGATATTTACAGTCAGTACAGCTGTTGTACAGTAATGCAGAGATGTGCCGATATGATACTATTAACGGCCAAATTTCGGAGTTTTCAAAATGGGAATCTCATACTTTGGTACTGCGGATGCACCTGATAGGTCGATGAAATCCGCCAAAATGTCCTCTGCTAACCTCTGTTTGGTCTCGATTGACTTGGTGGTCCCATCCTTGAACAGTATACGTAATAAAATCTTCTCACCAGCAGCTTCTTGTTCAGGAGTGATTTTATTTACTCGGATTGGTAGACTGGGGTTGTGAAACTGAACCTGGGGCAGGTTATTCCGCCAAAACACCTTTGCTCCTTTAACTTGTCTATCAGTATAGCTCCTGACATTGAGATCGATTCCTACAACGTTGGAGGACAGACGCACTGCCGCCGGACCGTTTGAGATGGCATTTAACCGAGTAATTTGTCGTTTATAGCCGGACATTTGATACTTTTATTTGTGAGTAATGTCAACTGGTAGAAGAAATAGAAGTCATGAACATTTGATACACACGATAGCGCCGTATGTAGTAGGGCATTTTGACCAGCCGTACTGTTGTTATTCTCAGTTGGCAGATGCAAGCATTTATACGAAAGAACTTACTACCGGACAGACCTACAAACACAAAGTACAAATACTTCAGGCAGAAGTACCTACGATACCATCGTGATGACCCATAGATAGGAGGGGGTCCTATCTGAAACTGCAGAACAAGAGGACCAGTAGAGAGCGGTAAGCTCCACGAGGTTATTATATAAGAATATTTTCCCCTATATAGTAATTGATTACGAAGATAAAAAAA